>VSMD01027963.1:0-61378 GCA_008750895.1 Mirza zaza | reverse complement strand
TAATATTTAGGGATCGACTATTGCATTATCTCTATCATAACAATACAATTATATAGGTCTGTTATAATCCCCATTTTACAGATGAGAAACTGAAGCTTAGAGAACTTAACTTTCCTAAAACACAGGGCTAATAAATAACTGTTCTTGGACATATTATCAGTTCTATCAGACGTCAGAGCCCTGCTATTAAATGTGCCATGCTAGCCTCTGCTGGTAACTTGTACAGTTTGGAGAAGATTTGAGAAAAGATGTGTATAGTTTCTGACACATAATAGAAACTTTGTAAATGTCTCTTGGATTGAAGGACTAAATTTATTTTCCTTTACTATGTCCTCTCTAGAAAGATAAAACATCTATTTCTTTGCAAAGTTTTATTAATGTCCTTTTCACTCCATAAATTGTCCAAGTGACTACACATCCCTCCAAAGGAGGGTAAAATGGAGGTGGGTGAGACCCCCAGTTATGGGGTATATTAGTTAAAAAGAACTTTGGAAAACAATTTGGCAATGCTTAGTAAAGTGGAATATGCACATATCCTGTGATGCAGCAATTCTATTCCTAGGTGTACACCTAAAGCAACTTGTTTCCACCTCTGCACTGTTGACATTTTGGTACAGATATTTCATTACTGTGGAGGTGCTTTCTGTGTATTGTGGGATATTTAGCAGCATACCTGGGAAGGAAGGAAGGAAGGAAGGAAGGAAGGAAGGAAGGAAGGAAGGAAGGAAGGAAGGAAGGAAGGAAGGAAGGAAGAGTTAATTAGTTCATTTGGATCCACAATCTTGATTATAAATGTGTGTATTAATTGGAATTTCTGTTGAAATTGCAACAGAGCCTAGATCCTTCCTTGAGAAGCAAAGGAGATAAAAACTGAAACATGTCAGGGAATATTTAAATGTTATTACTCATTGGCTTTATTTACAAATAGCTTTCCATTGACAACAGTTAAGTTTTGCTCAAACCAACAAATGACTAGCGCTGACAGCCTACAGGAACACTGTGCACTCATTAATGAATGCACTCATTATTATTCCCTGCCAGGGTGCATCAATTCCTGTTCTCCTGCCTGTTTTAAGCAGAGAGACCTACATCTCCACCTCCTCAGCCTGGAACCACAGGAGGGGAGGAGGCTGTGATGAGATGGAGAGTGAAAATTTGAGTCCTGCAGACTGAACATTTGAGGGAGTGAATCCTGAAGTCCAATCCAAGGAACACAGAATCCTGAAAGCAGGGTTCAAGATCCTCCCCAAATTGATTTTCTAAGGTGCTTGGAATGATCTTTCCTGAGGGTTTTTTTTAAATGCAAGGGGAAGAACCAGGAAGCTTGTCTCCATTTGTCTCCTCTTCCCCTTAGGCTCCATGGAGCTCTGATACAATCAAAGGAGCAGATCTGGCGTTAGAATTCACTCCTGAGAGACCAGGACCTGGGGGTGGAGAGCCAGCCCAGCTGGATTCCACGGGAAGCTGCTTAAAGCATGACATCTCTTCCTAATAATGTGATTCTGAAAGAACGGCTTCTAGCTGGATGCACTGAGGGTTTTTTTTAACCTTTCAGCATCTGTCTAAAATTGCTCTGTAAGGTGGGACACCAGTAAGAATGTCACCGGTTGTTGTGCTAATTAAAATAAAGAAGAAATCATGTGTAAAAAGTCCAACACAGTGCTTGCTCCATGGAAAATGCTAATAGCATTTAGTTCCTCCTCTTTGCACCTGTTTTCTTATCTGTTAAGCAGAAACAATGTGCATCCTAACCCAAAGGTTGATTATGAAGAGTGGCATGGTATTTTTCTACAAATATTTACTGAGAAACTACACCATGCAAAGAGATTTAAAAGGTTAAACAGAACTTTACAAAGTAAAAATCCTAAAAAACTTTTGGGACATTGTGAACTTCCTAATGGGTAAGACTTTTCATCTATCCACAGTGTCCAACACGTACATAGAACTTAGGTGAACAGTGAATATCTGAGAAAGGAGAGAGGGAGGAAAAGAGGGAGGGGGGAAGAAAGGGAGAAAAGAAGGTGTCATTATTTTATTATTGTACAATTATCACCATCATTATAAAACTAATTTAAACAAACACAAAAGGGCACCAAGATAAGGGATAGGATGAAGAACACAGGAATAATTTTCCCATTTTGACCAGGGATGGGAATAGTAATGATTTTTTTCTCTGAACAAAAACCATCTTGCAGTTAAATAATTTGCTTTCCGGTAGAATCAGGAGCTCTGAGATGGTGCTCTGAGGAATTGTTTCATTTCTTTCATACTTTCTAAAGAAAAAGAAAACTCCAAATGCAATTATTGGCATTATTTTTATACTAACTGCAGCAGAACATTCTGGAAAATGAGGTTCCTACCAAATTAGTTTATCCAAATGAGTTTTAGACAGTACCTTACCAGGAGAACCACTCGGAAAACCCACAGGCCAGCAGCAAGCCCTGTGAGTCAAGGGACTGTGGATGTCACACTGCACGTGAGTCTGCAGTTAACTACGTGGACTGCTCCGGTCTTGAGGGACATTGCACCACAGGGCCCCTCTGTGTGCTCCAAGGTACACTGCAACAAGCAAGCTGAGAGCAGCAGAGGTAGAGAGCTAAAACAGAATTTGATTTTGTAGCTGCTAGGGGCAGACACTCAAGTGAAGTTTAAGCAGCAACAAATCATACTCTGCTGAAACCATTTGCCTAGAAGGAGGATTCGTGGCTGGACAACTGAAATTCAAGCACCTAGCAATTTCCAAAGGAAGTCTAATTCCCCTACCAGAAATAGTACTCCTTCTTCTCTCCAGATCCAAACCCCCAATGGATACATATTACCTATGACTTCTCCATGGGACCCATCTGATTATTAGCTACTTGTGCTTATGGATAATGATAACAGTAATAATGATACTGATATCATTGTTTCCATGAATAATTGCTAATTCATTTTGATCTCACAACAAGTCTCTGAAGTAGGTGCTGTGATTATCCATGTTATACAGGTGAGAAAATTTAGGCCCAGAAAGGGTAAGAAACTCACCAGTAATCACAGAGCTAAGTAGGAGGCAGAGTTAAGAGTCAAAACAGGCAGTCTGTCCCAGAGGCTGTGCTCTGGACCTCAGTGCCACACTCCCTTTCACTGGGGGTCAAGAACTGTGCTGAGCACTTTATGGCAATCTCTTATTTCATTATTGCAACAACCTGTGATATGGGTGTTAATATTATCCCTTCGTAAAAAAACTGGCTCTAAAAATTCAAGTGACTTTTCCTAGTCACATATCTAGTAGGTGGCAGAGCTAAAATCCAACCCAGCAACTCTGTGACGGTTTGGCAAAAACTTGGCACTGGTGAGAGTGACCATCTTGGTTTCCAAGACTTCCGAGGGACCTTGAAGACCATGGCCAGTATTCATTTGTCAAGATGTGAAGGCCTAGATTGGAAACCAGCCTGTTTTGGTGTCTAGATGGATCAGAACCAAAGTCAGGTAGCTGGTACAAGAGATCATGGAAACGCCCCTCCACCCATCCTCACCCAGAGAGAACACCTCGCAAATGATCAAACCTGTGCTTCTTTGGGGCAAATTAACCTGAGGAAATAAATGCCTGCTAGTGTTAATAAGAAATTGAAGAGGGCCAACAAAGTGAAAATTCTTGGCCAAAAAATAGTAATTTGGGACAAATTAGTGAGAGAAGTATCAAAATCTGTACAGGCTCACATCTCCAATGCAAACATATTCACCTTACAATCGATATGGAAATAGTAAAAAGCAAATTGTGAAATAGATTCCACAGTGCTCCAGTTAGGGCAAATGTGTCTTATCAACTGAAAGATGGAACTTGAGTGAAGATTTCAATGTGGATTACATGCACAGGGACGATTTGTGCAGAAACCACGTGGCTCTGGGTGGAACTGTGATGTGAGAAAAAGGCAGGCATTCTAATAAACAGTTCATGTAGCTCTCACAAATGCCAAACTACAGACTCACCTTTCATTAGCTGGACACATGGGGAGGGCATGGACTTGGGAGGCAGGTAACGTGCCTATGATAAGAATTTCCCACTATGATAAGAATTTCTTTCTGATCTTCTTGAGAATAAGAAATTGCACCTCAACATTTCTGAGAAATAGTAGCTAAGTCTTTCTGGTTGCCATGGAGGTGATTCACAGAGGTGAGACATGGAGGTGAGACACAGATGCTCCTAAAGTTCAGGTTTAGGAGACAACTGGAAAAGGGACTTGTCTTTCAGGTCAAATTCTTAGAAGAACTTTAGTCTTTACATGGTAACAGCAAAGCAAAAAGCGGGAACCACTGCCCTCCTTTCTTGCCTCACTCATCCCAGAAATTCCAGAAAGCAGCAAGGGATTAAATCTAGTTCCTAGCACCTGGCCTTGCATCTAACAGATGCTTGGTATTACCTGTTGATGGAACTAAAGAGGGAATGTTTGAGGTAAGATAGGGCAATAGATGAAAATGTGGGACAGGAGCCCAGGAAAGTGCCTGAGACCAGAGCACCTGCCCAGAGCTGACATCTGGCCCAGTGAGTATGCACGAGCGAAGTGGGGAGAATCAGGAACAGCACCT
The DNA here is from genome assembly GCA_008750895.1 of Mirza zaza. NCBI lineage: Eukaryota > Metazoa > Chordata > Mammalia > Primates > Cheirogaleidae > Mirza > Mirza zaza. Next base: position 56,812 of record VSMD01027963.1, on the reverse strand, counting down.
TTCCAGAGCTGTTAGAAAGGAAGCAGTAGAGAGAGGGGAAGGAGTAGGTAGAAAACAGAAGCAGTACAAGCTAGAGAAGCCAAGAGAATAAAGTATTACCTTCCCAGAGACTTGGAAGTCTCCCTGCTTCTAATTTAGCTCCTCGTGGCTGTATATACTAATGCCTAAAATCCCACTGAGTCCAGTGGACTAAGTATTACACTTGCTAGGGCTTCAGAGGAGAGGAAACATATTATTAGGAAAACCCCTGGGCAGGTGAATTTCTCATGTTTCCTTCTGGGCAGATGGGATGTGGAATGGCATTTTGGTGTCCTGATAAATCAGTGGCCATGGGGAGGGGGAAGAAACTCTGATTTATGGCACTTGCTAATTTCCATGGTATAAATACTCCTACCATGCCTAATTTCAAGCTACCAAAGGTTTACCAACTACATTGCAGATTTCCTAAATATTTAACAATCAGCTTTCACCAGCTGCTACAGGCTGGCACCAGGACACAACTCAGCCACCACTGAAACTGGGGATTGTCATATAGAACTGAGACGAGAGATACTAAGCAGAGAAGACAAGATTTTCCTGAGTCTTACTCAGATATGTAGAATATGTCTGCCCTTTTGCAAAGAAGGAAAGGAAGGAGAGACCAGCATTCACATTTAGTTGTTGTTGTTTTAAATCTATTACACACATACGTGGGAGAAAATTTCAACAGTGGGGTCACCCTCTGACCCCAGTCCCTCAGAATAAATTCTCAATTATCAGTGTACCCTTCTGGAAATATATTATCTATATTCCAGCGTGTGTGTGTGTGTGTCCCTTTTCAATATTAAAATGATAATGTACAAACGACTTATTTTTTCAATTAACAGTACATTGTCATTATTCTTCCAGAAAAAGATACGTAGATGTGCCATATTATTTTTGATGGCTACATAGTATTCCTTTTATATATATATTATTATTTATTTAACCAGTTTTCTCACTGATGAGCATATAAGTATTTTCAGCCTTTTATTGTTATAAACAAATGATGCACTAAACATCCTTGTCTGTATATATTTGTACACATATGCAGGCATCCCTACAAGTAAAATTTCTGTATGTGAAACTTCTGGATCGAGGAATATATACACTTTTTATTTCCAAATTTACATTCTTACCAATGATTCAAGAGAGTGCCTTTCCCCCACAGTGTTGTCAACATAGTGTATTCTAAAAATCTGACACCAGCATTTGTTAAGTGCCCAGCCTATTCTCACCCTTTGCATAGATTCTCTTATTAGATGTAAGTTTATTCACAGAAGAAGAAACTGGATTTCATGGAGATCCGGGAAATTGCCCAAAGACAGGTTTCTGTGACTCTAGGTCTCTAATCTGCCCTATTCCCTGTGTTGAACATCTTTCCCCACCAGGCTCACTGCTGACATGCCAGTGCAGGAAGAGGGTGAAGTTTCCCACAGAGCCCATAAGTTTGGGACACACCAGCAGCATTACTCTTTTGCGTCCCTGTTTCTTGTTCTATTCCTAGAAGATTTGCTCAATCAGTGCTGCCCAATGATTACTTAGCCTGACTACCTATTTAATGATTCCTGATACTGATATAAAAGCTGCCTAAAGACAAATATAACTGTGTACTCAGTCCAGTTTATAATACCTTTCCTGGTGATATGGTTTCCAGAGACACTTCTCGATGTCAAAGCAGGGACCACCTGTATTCCAGAATCAGCTTTCCTGGTGTTTCACTGGGGAAGAAAAGAAAAATTGTCCCTTTGAAAAAAATAGCTTTCATCTCTCAGTCTATCTGAGAACTAAAGCAGTAAGTCTAGTAGGTCTCTTTCTCTATGCCTTTGAAATGGCCTATAGTGACACATATTCCTCTGAGGTTCCGAGAGAATGTGGCATGAGTCGTTGCCGGCGATGGTTACACTCAGCTAGCAGAAGTTTAGGAATTGGTTAAACCTTTGGAGAAATTGTCTTGGGTAAAAGGGGAAATAAAAGCACAGAGTACTATGAGACACAGAGATTGCCAGCTAGGAGTAGGGAGAGAGGTGGAGGGAGCGGGCGGAGTGGAAGGGAGGGAGCGAGAGAGAACAGAGAGTAGGAGGTAGGGAGACTGGTAGAGAATAAACCGGGCACTTAGGAGAACAGCGGGAAGGGAGGCTTGGAAGCGTGGTTTCCGGCTTTAAATGCCCGCCCGCTGTCTTGCTGGTGGGGTTCCGTGAGGATGTGGGCGGAGGGCGAGTCCGAAGGGCTCCAAACCCTGGGCATAGTGGTGGTCGTGTGCTCCTCTCTGAAACTTTTGCACTACCTCGGGCTGATTGACTTGTCGGACGGTAAGCGGACCCTCGAGCCTCGCCGTTTTATACCAGTGTGTTTTCCGGCTTTGGTTGTTGTGACAGTAGTTTAGAAAATGCGCGGAAGGCAGCGCGGAGACCCAGGAGATTTGAAAAAGCCCGGCTACAACAGCCGTGTGTGGCTCCCGCCTCCCTCCGTCGCCGGCCGTGCGCTGTCCGTGGTGCTGAACGGTGGCGCGCCGGGAGAGGGGCGACGGGCTCTTCTCTGGTCCTGTGTGCATGTGGGTCTTGATGGATTATTAGCCACGCGAGACCAGCACAATGCGTCAGGATTCTCTCTGAAAGTGTTGGATAACTATTTGTCTTGTTGGTTAAAGCCAATGACTTTTAAAACTCATTATGTTGATTAACTTTGTTTAAGACGTTCTTAGGAAATTACATGGGATAAAAACCTTTGTAAAATGCTGATCTCAGTGCCTGTCGATTAGAAAACACTTAACAAATGTCGATTGTGTTCCCCAACTCTTAACCCTCAACCCTCATAAGAATCCTTGTTCTAAAAATCACCTCCTTAGCAGTGGCTTTAGCCCCATTCCTTAATGACAATGTAGTTATAAACCCAGGTTAACCACACTGCTTATGATTAGAAAGTTAGTGGTTTGGTTTCCAAAAGTAAAGGAGCTCAAGAAATGCAGAGGGTTTTTTCCCCCTCCTTATTAGATGTTGTTTCAAATAGAACACAGTTTGTCTATATGATTTTTATCACAAACGATTAGTTAGTCTCTTGGAAAGATTCCAAATTTGGTGAACAATACATTAAACAATACCAACCTCCAATAATGTATATTTGATGTATATCATTGTTTAGTCAATGTATATTCTTTCGTAACTGCATGGTGTAGATAGAATTTCTCTTCCAAGAGACATCATATGACTAAATCATACGTAACAATGACATGCATTTGTACAAAACGTACTAGCTAAAATACCAACCAAAGCTGAGGTAGACCAGAAACTGAAGTTCAAGGTGATGTAGTTGGATAAACCCTGGCCTAAGAGTCAAGAAATCTGATTTCTATCCATGATCTGTCTTGGTTTAATCTTGGTCAAATCATTTTTCAAAAATCTGGGTCTCAGTTTCCTAGTGAAGATTTTCAGTCTCTGCTCCATGAAATTCTAGAATGACCCAAAGGTTTCTTTGAGTTCAGTTTTGTGGGTAGGGATGGTTAACCAAACTCTGAGTCCCCTTAGCCCCACTTCAATCAGACCAGCTCAACTTTATCTGTTCTACGTATTAGCCCTGTATATAAGGGCTTTTTTAGCTTTAGCTAAAATTTAGTGAATCTATTAATCTATGATTCTATGACCTGGCTTCCCTGAGATTTTGAAAGCAGAAGCATGTTCAGAAAACTTTCTCTTCCTTAAAAACCACCTGAAATCTAAAGATCTGGAATAGTTCTGCGTTCACATAGGAATTCTCCCTGGCCCTTGGTCCCTTTGATGTGCTCTTCCAAAGATCCAAACAGCTTGCCAGCCCATAACAAGTGAGAAAAGCCCCTGTTCTTCCCTGGATTCCAAGAAAACACGTTCCATCCCTGTTCAGAGCTTTAGAGCAGCTACCTCTGAGATTACAAATTAATTCAAGAACTGCCTACTTCCTTAGAAGGCTAAAGGTGCTGTAGAAATATTCTCTGCTCTTCCTTTGCATATTATAGGTATCCATCTCCCTTTCACAACTTTTGCTTTTGGTTTTATTATCACGGAGGGTATCAGTCATTCATCTAATGTTATAGTAATGAGGAGATGTAAGGTTAAAAGTAGATAACATGTGTTTAAAACTATTTCTTGGAACCTTAGGTGAAGGAAGAGAAGGGTATTAACATTTATTCATCACCACAATATGCCAGGTATAGTCCTAAGTGCTTTTATTTACATGAGCTAATGTAACCCTCAAAATAACACTCTATGGAAAAAAATTTAAATAATGCTGGAAGGTAGATATCATTATTCCTTTTATATAAGGAAGCATACAGATTTAGAAAAGTTAAATAAAATTTCCAAAAATGAAGCAATAGCAAGGTGGAGGTGTTTGTCTCTAAAATTTCACCCTCTGTTCTGCACACCAAGTATCTCAGCAAGTAAGCAGGTTCCAGATGGAGTCTGTAGTCTGCCATTGAGTCTACACCACACATAGGCTCTTATGCTAGAGCCTTCACCATATGGCCCAAAACACCATTTTACCGTGTATGTGATATGGGAAACTCTGTTCACCCATTCGAGGACTGAGGAGCAAATACCACCTCCTACTAACCACATTGGGGCCAGTGTGATGCAGTCATTCTAAGAAGAGCACTGGAACAGCTCTGAAGAACCCATCTGTAGTCTTTCTTAGGACTTCAGTCTTATTTTTATTTTATTTTTCAGGGACAATTTTGGAATAGTACAGAGATGTGGGGCCCAGAGTCAAAAGAGCTGTGTTTCAATCCATATATCAGTTGTGGGACATTAGGCAAGTCCCTTCTTCTCCCTAGCTTTCACTTTCCCATTTATAAAATAGATAAATGAGAATAAGAGCTGTATTAATTTCCTAGGACTGCCATAACAAATTGAGTGCCTTAAAGTAACAGACGTTTGTTCTCTCTCACAGTTCTGGAGTCCAAAAGTTCGAAATCAAGGTGTTGACAAATGCCCCTAGAGTCTGAACCCTCCAAAGAAGGATTTTTCCTTGCCTCTTCCAGCTTTGGTAGATCCAGGTGTTCTTTGTCTCATGGCAGCATTGCTCCAGTCTCATCTTCATGTGGCAGTTTCCTCTTCCTTACAGTCATACTGTACCAGGGCCCACCTCAGTGACCTCATCTTACCTGGATTATATCTGCAAAAACCCTAATTCCAAATAAGGTAGTTGGAGTTAGGACTTCGACCTATCTTTGAGGGAGACACAATTCAATTCATAACAATAGCAGTAATGTTCTTATACTCGTTGTAATGATTAAACAAAATGGCACATGGGAAGCACCATGCTTCTCACCTATCACATAGCAGGTGCTTCATAAACGCTTTGTTCTTTTTTGGCCTTGGATCATGCCAATCAAAAGAATGTCCTAGTCATCAGGGAAAACAAACAAAACCCATGCATTATGCCTTTGGTTAAAACTCCATCAGTCCTCTTGTACAGAATACTTCTTTCCTTTGCATTTGCAAGTTTCCAGTGAAGCTTCCAGGGTAGAAACCCTGGGATGACTTTTCCTCTTAATGTTATGTCATCATGCATACCCAGCCTTCATTCATCAGCACTCAAAGCTCATCAGCATGTCCACCAAAGTGAGGAGAGCAGGGGCTGCAGGGAAGAAAAGATCAAGGCAGGGGCATGAAGGTGACAGACAGGTAATACCCACTAGGAAGGTTCTGAGACCACTACCGGTTAATTCTCTGCCTCTCTTCTCACCTGCGGCTTGCTGAGCCAGCACTATGCAACCTCACCCTTATCAGGTGACAGCACTCTTTTCCCCAAAGCATCATGTTTGTGGTCCTGCCATGGTAACTTCAGAAGTGATTCATATTCCAGGGCATCATCTACTGAGGCAGTGAGGAATATATATCAGTGTTTCTCAAAGTAGGTTCTTCTGCTGCCATACTTATGTCTTTCTAAATATCAGGTAATTGTGTTATGCTTCTGATCATAACTTGTTCATGAAATCAGGAATGTCACAGGATAAGCAAGAATCATACCAAAAACAGTAACAATACTAAAAACTTGAAAATTTGGGGGGATATCATGAGAATCCAGGCATGCCCATTGGGGTTTTTAGAGTCAATTTTCTATGCATTCTAAATTACAAGAAACAGATAGTACTACTCTGGAGGGTTGCTGGATCCCCTTGATGGCAAAAGGTTTGAAATATGGTGCATATGAAGCCACCCACCCACGCATAACCAGCTTTAACCATTTCTTACAACTTAGCTTCTGTCTAGTGCTATACAGCTTAAGAAACCCTTGCCTATCTGGTGTTTGACTTGGATAGCAGAACAATCCTATGGAAGTATAAAGGTCTCATGTTATTATTGAGCCAATTTGATAGTTTTTTAAAAACTGAGACTCTGGACTTTTGACTTCAAGGCCACATGGCTAGGAAGTATCAATTTCAGGACTCAATTCAAGTCTTCTGAATCGCACTCTAGGGCAATTACTGCTATCTAGATGCAGCCAAACTTACACTTAAACTGTGCCTAGAGCATTGCAAATATCACTATTTCCATGCAACGAATATGCTCTTGGTAAAGTACATACTCATAACCTAATATAGTTAGGTTGTGGAATGAATAATGGCCACCCAAAGATATGCCAGGTCCTAATGCCTAGAACTTGTAAATGTTACCTTATAAAGAAAAAGATTCTTTGCAGATGTGGTTCAGTTAAGGATCTCAAGATGAAAAGATTATACTGAATTATCTGGGTGGGTCCTAGATGCAATCATAAATGTCATAAGAGAGATGCAAAAATTACACACAGACAGAATAGGAGAAGGCAATGTAAAGATGGAGACAGGGATTAGAGTGATATGGCCAGAAGCCAAGGATTGCTGGCAGTCACCAGAAGTGGAAAGAGGCAAGGAGTCTCATCTAGAGCCTCTAAAAGGGGCATGACCTTGCCATCACCTTGATTTCAGCTCAATAAGACTTCTGACCTCCAGAATTGTGAGATAATAATTTCTGTTAGTTTAAACCATCCAGTATGCTAATTTGTTATGACAGTCTTAGGAAAATTGTAAATAGATCTTTTGAAATGTTTCTTCCTTTGCCACAATACAACATAAAATAAAATACATGCACTTAAAAGTTCAGATGTTGATAGACCTATTGATCCAGAATGCTGGTAAACATAAATGCTTAGGTCACCTTCTCTTAGCAATTCCAAGGAGGACAAGAAGTAGAGCCCTGACCTCCTGCCTGCACCAGCATACAGGAGTCCTTCCTCCAACTGTGGTCCCTGATGGTCACAGAAGGACTTGGCACCTCAGAGTAGATTTGCTCCTCTACAGCCTGAGCCCCAAACCTCTCCCCCTTTTCTCTTTTTCCTCTTTCTGCCTCCACATTCGGTTCATTATCTTTAGATCTTCTATAGATATAGGTATACTTTAAAGGACACATTTAATCCTTGATGTCTTAAATGTTGGCTCTAAGCAGTGTCTGTTGCTCACCTTCTCTGAAATATTAGAAGATGAGGACACTATTGCTTCCTTCTACTTCTCCCATCCTTCTGCCTATCTGCCTGATTTGTTCATTGTGTTGTCATTTTTATACTGTCAAGGTTCATGATGTTCCCAGAACATGCCTCTTTCAAGGTAAATGGGAAGGGTTTCCTGAAGCATCTCATTCCGCATGAGAACAGCCCTGTCTCCTACTCTGGGTGGGCTCCCAGTTTGTCTCTAACACTTCTCTGCTTGTATGACAAGCAAGAAGACAGCAGGTACTTCCCATCCTCCAACAGGGAGAACTCATCTGTGTTCAGAAGCCCTCTCAGTCTTTCTGATCTCAAAGGGACACCCAGAGGTGCCCAGACCCAGACCGGCCACAGCCTGAACACCCCCAATCTGACCAACAAAATAAGATGGACTCTAGATGCTTCTCTGCCACTTGCCCACCTAATGCCTGCAGACTCACCTGCAGCCGAGGGGATCTCCTAAAATCCAGCACAAAAGACACTAGATTTGAGGACTAGAATAGGTGGTACTTTGCAGTCTGTTAAAGCAAGCATGATTAACTTTTAAAAATTTCTTCTTCTATCCAAGATTAGAGATCCTAAGAAAAAGGGAGGGCCTATAAGAGTAAAAGCAACTGCATTTAGCTGGCTTTACCTTCTTCATGAAAGAGAAACATAAAATATTCAACTCACCTGATTTTTGGAAAAAAATTTCCTTTTTATTTATATTCAATTACACAAGTAATACATGAATGGATTCTCACTTTTTTTTAAACAATCCCTTATAATGCAGATCAAGTGAAAGTACCCAGTGTGTGCCTGTACCTCCCAGGATGGGACCAAGTGCCATTAGGGGGCCAGTGTTTAGAGCAGAACACAATGAGGCAAGTTCCTGGGGGCTGGCATAGGAGGGTCACCACCTGATTTTTAAATTAAGAAAAGTGAATATAAAATATATTAAAGGAATGAAATAAACCTATGATGTGTGTCTATAATATTTTCTACTACAGAAGGGACTGGAGAGAAAGGAGAAGAGGAGAGATAAGATGCGAGAATGAGAAGTAAAAGAAAGGAGAGGAGAGAAACAGTCAGAAAGGGCAGGGAAGGAAGAGGTCAAGAGGAGACGGTGAGAGAGCAGGAGGGCAGTGGGGCAGGGGTGGGGGGCAGTCACAGGAAGGGGACACAGCCAGTTCTAAGGCAAGCACTTGATTCCCTGTGGTTCACTTGAGTGTCTAAGTAACTTATTTCCTACAACCATTAGCCTTTAGGAGTCTGCTCAGCTAATTAACAGTTCACCAGTTGGTTTTTGTTCTGTGTCTCCGGAGACCGCATGCTGCGAAGGCCAGGTGCGGCAGCCCACCTTGCACTCGGGCTGTGGCCAGAGCACTGTCCCCGCCAGACAGAGCCAGCCCGGAGCCGAGCGAATGCCCACAGCCCCGCTGTAAGGAACAGTCTGTCTAGTTGCTTCCTCAGGCATCTCCAGGGCGCTTGAGGTCTCCTGCAGTGGAGAGGCCGGCTTTGCTCGGCGCACTCGGCGCAGTGCTCCGGTGGTCCCTGCCCTGGATATGAGTAAGCCGCTCACTGTGCTTTCATTTCCCTCCAGGCAACACTGAAAGATTAAAAAGTCAGAGCTGTCACAGGTTTCTCCTCCCTGCCTTCCCGGCCCTCTCCAGCCCAGGGCCCCAAACTGCTACTCGGCCTTCTCCTGGGGGCTACTTGGCCACTCCGCCCCTGTCCTTCTCGCACCCCCTGCCCCCACTTCTCCGCATCGAATCTGTCTCCATCAAAACGTACTTGGCCTGTTTCCCGTGCCTTCTGGACTCTGACCGCTCTTGAGTCACCCTTAGAAAGCAGATTCCTTCTTAGGCTCTCATTTTCTCAGTGAGTTTCTATGTAAAGAGCCTGAATAAAAATCTCTTTTTTCAATAATGGTACTAACATAGCATTAGCCCTAGACTGTTAGCTGCTTTCACATTCACTTTAGTTTAGTTATTTATTTATTATTTTGAGACAAGTTCTCACTGTGTCACCCAAGCTGGAGTGAAGTGTTGGGAATCATAGCTCACTGCAACCTGAACTCCTGGGCTCAAGCCATCCTCCTGCCTCAGCCTCCTGAGTATCTGGAACTACAGGTGCGCACCACCTCGCCCAGCTAATCTTTCTATTTTTAGTAGAGACCAGGTCTCACTCTTGGTCAGGGTGGTCTCCAACTCCTAACCTCAAGCGATCCTCCCATGTTGGCCACCCAGCATGCTGGTATTACAGGCGTGAGCCACTGTGCCTGGCCTACATTTGCTTATTTTAAAAGCTACGGAGAAGATGGTTGAGGTGACCTTGTCTCCTCTGGAAGTCGCTCTAAGCTGTGCCTCCTGAGGAAGTTAGCATTAGGGGACGAGTTGGCATCTCGCATACTCTATGATGCACCAGCAGCTGAGTCAGAAGGCTCAGCTTTGGATCCCAACCCAACATTTTGCACAATGTTTGTTACCTTAGGGAACGGGCTTCACCTCCTTAACTTGCCTTTCATATGTGCAAAGTGGGTAAGTTGCTACCTCCTCAATGGGTGTCATGAGATGAAACGTAAGAATGTATGTCCCTGGAATACAGCAACCATTCACTAAATGTTGCCTTGGAGTCTGTACAAAGACCATCTATAAAAGACTCTGAGTTATCCAATTGAAGACAGAGAACAGCTGGTGGCCCAATGAAAGGGAGATACAAAATAGCAGTGGCAAGACTAAAAAAAGAATGCATTCCAGATTTTCCAGGAGAAAAAGAAATATGATGGTATTATAATAAAATAATAGGTATATTTATTAAGCTCTCGGCATGTGCCAAGCAAAGTTCTTTATGTACATTACATACATTACATACTTCATACTTACATACTTCATAGTATATATTATTTCATCTAACTCTTGTGACTATGAGGTAGGCACCATCTTCTCCCAGATTTCTGTTCCCATGGCTGCTATAGTCTAAATAAGTTGAGGTGGTGCTACAAAACCCAAGATGAGATTACCAAGCTTCTGGTACCAAAAAGGTATGTTTCATAGAACATTTAGTAGGACAAGACCTTAAGGAGCATGGAAATAATCTGATGTCATAGAAATACCCCTGGAATTATAGTCAAAGACCAGAGATTAAACCCTGCTCTGCCATTTGCTGATTAGTGACTTTGGACAAGATACTTAACTTCCATGAGACTTAGTTTCCTCATCTGTAAAATTAGGTGATATAACACACCTTGCAGGATGTTGGAAAGATTAGTTGAAATAAATAGTATGAGAACACTAGGTTCAGTGCTAAGACAAATACTACAAGGGCACAAAGAGAGGGAGTGACTTGCCCAAGCTCACTGCCTGGAGATCACACAACAATGCCAGTGCCACCATGGGGCCCACAGGTAGCCAGTGGGCACAACCAGACTGGCTCAGCATTGCCATTAGAGTCTTCCAGTGCCCAGGCAGCCAGTGGGGTCTTGGAGCCTTCCCCCTCAGCTCCAAACACTTCCCCCCTAGGTGCCAGTATGCAGGGGTGAGGCCCCGGAGGGGGCGCTGAAACACCACTCAAGATCCCCACTCTCAGGAATTCAATATAGAAAACACATTAAGACCTGTTTACATAGAACTGCTGTTTATAATTATTGTTCCCTGTGGGATATTCCCCCACTGCCTCCCTAATCCTGTTTTAAACTGCTCAACTAATAGAGCTTTCCTGGCTTCCCCAGGGAGATATTCACAGATGCTAATAGAGACATAATTCAAAAATTGCTTGATATACATGCCCTCAATTTTCCCCAGAACCACCTAAGTAACATCCCCAAACATGCAACACACTCATTGGCCAGATGCAATTAAGCATGTGTGGCACTAAATATACAGGCTGCCACGCAGCCAGGTCATCATCAAACTGCAGCAGTCAAGGCACTTTATCTCAAGGTCCCACCTTGGCAACAGGAAACAAGAAGCAGCAGGCTGCTAGGTGAGAGCCCTGGCGGACCCTCCTCTGGAGTCTCCACTCCAAGCCTTTCCCAAGCCTTTGCAGATAAAGCAGGGAGGTTTTTAAAAAAATCCTCAAGGACTGGAGAAGCAAAGAATCAATGCCGAGCAGCTCTAGGAATAATAACTTCCATCTGTCTGATGTGTAAAGAGGAGAAGAAAGGCAGAAAGAAGGTGGGCACAACGTTACAAGACTGCAACAATACATCATTGCAAAGTTATGTAAGCAACATGACATTGCAGAATTATGGAAAGCAAGATGTGGCTTCAGATGCCAGTACAAGCATTTACTTTCTTGTGTGACCTTGAGAGTCACCTGAGCTTTCTGAGACTTAGCTTTCCCAGTGGCAAATTGGGGATACTATTATAATATCACCTCCCAGAATGGTTGGGAAGATATTAAATAAAAGGAGATTAACAAATGTGAAAGCACTTAGTGTATCTTAACATAGTAGACATATGGTAAACTTATTTTCTATATGTCTTCTGTCCCCTAAAATCTGCAAATGGTGAACATGGACATGCTTATATGCTTATTAAACAATTATGTGAATGTTGACCAAATCCTAAACGTACTAAAATTAGAAGATTAAAAGAAGTAAACTAGGACTGATCAAAAGAAGCTTGCCTCTCCCACAACTAATAAACTTAATGAAAATTGCTATCTCAAGAGGAAATTAATATAAATTTGAAATAGCATAGGTTTAAGATGACCTTAGAGAAGTTTATGAACACTGGATTCATAATTGATTAATAAACTAAAACTATAGAGAACTACTCAAGTCTAGAAAAGTAGAAAGCTAGGGTCCCCCACCCTTTCTTTTTGTTGCAGAAGGAATCGAGACTCAGGGCTTAAAGCCCAGGATTCAGGATGCAGGCCCAGAACCCAGGTTCCAATCCCCCTTGCCCAACGTCCCCCCATGCCCCTGGTCAGTGTCCTTTGCCCTGTGCTGGCATCCCTAGGGACAAGCTGGCCTCCTCCCCCACACACATGCTCATGTTGTCCCTCTTAAAGATGGAGCCAGGTTGACGCCAAGGTGGATGTCCTGAGGGCTCCCAGTCAGTCCGCCAGGCCACCCCCCTCACACAGGATAGACCAGAGGGGCAGGACATGGGCCACCATCTGCTGCACAGCTACTGCCTGCGGCATTCCAGGTAATCCAGCTGATCCTCAGGAAGACACCGAGGAGTGAGTGTCCTCCTCGGATGAGGCAGGGCCACTGGGCAGGTGAAGCTACCCAGCGAGTGGGAGAGGTCTGGGATTCAAGCCGTTCAAATTCCTCGAGTGCAGCATCCAGCTAGTCCCACATCTCTGCCTCTACCGATGCAGACACCTGAGCACAGCAGGCACCCAACCAGCATGGACTGATTTGAATGCACAGGAATGCACTTCCATCAAACTATGCATGCTAAGATGTATCAATTATCTAAAGTGTTTGGAAGACCCCATACATTCCCTGCCATAGAATGTGAGCAGCAGTGACTGCAGCAGACACTTTTTATTTCTGGCTTGGAGGAAGGATTAGCGAGCAGGAAGCGGAGGGCCCGAGGAAGGGTGGACAGCGGCGGGAAGCAGGCCGAAGGCAGCTCTGCCGAGACGGTCTTCACCTGCGCGGCTCTGGGACAGCGCCTTAGCAGGATCCGTGGCCCAGGGCGCCCTAGTTCTCTCCTAAGGAGAACCTCAAGCTCTTCAGGCAGATCCAGCACAAATGCGAATCCCGGCTCGGTCCCTCTGGGATGACAGATGCTATTGCTCCAGGATGGGAGAATGCTGAAGTGCTCTCAGCCAAAGACCTCAATTTATCTTCAGGACAATTTTAATTGGAAAACTTGCCTCGCTGAGGCCCACTTTTTCAGAAGTAATTAGAATGCTAATCTATAAGAAAGATGTCCATTAAAAATAAGTTAATAATAGATAATACATTTTGGCTTACAATTTTGAATAATATGGTCATCCCATCTTAAAGTAAAAATTCATATATTTTTAATAAGCCTGAGATATGTTTTCCCATGAACCTCAGATGGTTCATTTTTATTATCCTATAAAGAGACATTATGGGCAAATGTTTTTCAAAATAGTGAAACAGAACCTTAGAGCAGCCATCTTTTGGAGATCTCCAAGCACCTTCTAAGTACTGGGGTTCCCTCTTCTCATCATGGAAACTAAAATGGGGAGAAGGTCTCTGTCACCCCCTAACATACCAATAAGCGCCCCAGACCCTCATCCCTGATCACATGGAAGCAGTGTGGCATAATTAAGGTCCAAATTCCAACTCTGTCACTCAGTGATATTCACCAGGCCCTAATAACATAGGAAATGGGAGTTTAAAAACTAATCCTCAAGAGGTTGGTTCCTGTAGGGTATGACATGCATTCAGCAGAGCACCTTTCATGGAGAGGTTTCTTTTACTTGTCTTTTTCTTTCCTCTCCACACCCAGAATCATAAGGAACACCTGAAGTGGTCACACATATATGTCTGTGCCGTAATGTGACATTGTACCAACAAGGAAAATAAAGATGTGCTGTCCATGTGGCAAACGTCCATGAGCCCTGTCTGCAAAAAGCTGTTGAGTTCGAAGAATTCTGAACTACCCTCGCGAAGATGCAGTATGTACAACACAAGCATCATAACGCTGTTCTGCAGGACTGATCATAGGGTTATTGACTTATAAAAGTGAAAGACAACACTAACCAAACCCCATTCTCTGGAACCGCCCCATTGCTCAGGACAGGGGTACACAGATGTGTGACACAGCTGTCCCTCCAGCCTTCCCCACTTGACATCTCAGCACAGTTTCACCATGCGCCCAACTGCTCAAGCCTCAATAATCTTCCTATCCCTTTCCTTCACTCCTGTTGCACCACCACCCAACATCAGCAAGTCTGGTGGATTCTCCCTGCCAGAGAGATGCAAAATCTACCTCTACCTCTCCTCTGTCTCCTTGGAAGTTAACATCATCCCTCATCCAGATACTCACAACACTCTCCTAGCAGGTCTTTCTGCATCTACTTAAAAAAAGCAAAAATAAAATTCAAAACTTTACTTAAAATATAATCTGCACCAGAACCCATGTAACCAACATCTGTATTTCTAAAAAGGGAGAAGGATATTAAAGCATCCCAGAGCCCCCTTATTTGCTCCATTAGAATGGTTGCTCCCCAAAGGTGATGCTACTCTGACTTCTAACAGCACAGATGCATTTTCCTTGAGTTTGTGCTGTACCTACACTCATGTTGTCAAACACTGTTGTAGCTGGTGCATTTGCACCACTGTGTAGCATCTCATTGTGTGACTATGCTAACAATTGCCATCCGTTTTGCTGTTGATGGATGCTTGGGTAGGCTTCTGGCTTGAGGCAGTTATCAACTTGATACTCGAGCTTTCCCTTGTTTGAAGACGAAAACCTGAGTCCTTGTAAGACAGTTCGTGTTCTGCCCACTGCATTCTCATCGCCATGGCCTTCTCCCTCGGCCATGCTGCCCCTCCACCTCGACCACTGCATTGTCCCTCAAAAGGCCAAACTCTTTCCCACCTCATAATCCTTGCATATGCTATTCCCTCTTCCGGAAACTCTTTTCCTACCACTCTTTCTCAGCGTTATGCTTCAGCTCATATGTTCGCAGACTCTCCTTCCTTCCTAACTTAAATTAGGCTCCTTCTGGTCTTTCTTCCTCACACTTCCCTCACTCTTTTCCTTCACTGCACTTAAAACGATTTATAATCGCACGTTTATTTGTGCAAATATTTGTCTAACATGTCATTCCTACTGAACAGAGGACCGGCCTGACTTATTTGTGACCGTGTCGCTGGCACCTGGACCAGTGCCCAGCACAGAGTAGGAGCTCAGTGATCATTTGTTGAATGAGTGGCTGCACTTGCCATACTCCCGAGGAACCCACGGTCTAGGAGAGACAGAAAGATCCCTGTTTGCCATGCAGGTGATGGGTGCTGCAGGAGCGGGGTCGTGTCACGCTTATACTGTCCAGGGAAGACAAAAACTACCATTTCAGAGGAAGCAGCCCTTGAGGCGAGATTTGAGAGAGAGCCACGCATTCACTGCACGATACCAGCCAGCGCCGTTCACACTGTAGTCCATGTAAGTAGCGCCCCCTGGAGGTCTGAGACGCCATGGGATAGCCTTGGAGGAAAACCAGGAAATCGCTCGCAGAGGAAGGAAGTCATGAGCCACCAGATGGAGGCAGGAGCATGTGCAAAGGTGTGGAAGTGTCGATCAGGAAATCATGTTGGCAGAACAGCAAGTATTTCCAGAAATTGACAGTGGGTAGGACAGACAAAAACCTGAAAGCTAAGCAAGGAGCAGATCATACAAGACTTTAAATGCCTTATTAAAGAGAATGGCCTTTTTCCTGCAGGGCATAGAGAGTCACCGAAGGCTTTAAAGTAAGGATGTAGTTAGATATATTTCCCTTGAATACATCTTATCTCCTTCTCCTCCGGGGTTTCTGTACAGGAGATTCCTAAAAACTCCTCCCCATCCTCCTTCCATACTTAGATTCGCATTCTCTCTCTCTCTCCCCCGCCCCCCTTCCTTCCCACCTAGGGAGTTCCTGCTCGCTGGGATTTCAGAGCCAATGCCACTCCTCAGGGAAGCCTCCCTTGAATGCCTCCACTGTATCAGGACCCCTGCCACTGCCTCCCAGAGCACCAAAGAGCTCTCCCTTGCAGCACTTATCACAGCTGTAATTTTGTACCTGTGTCTGTGATTCTTAGGTTAAGTCCCTCATGCACCAAACCATACGCTCTGGGAACAAGAACCACACTTGTCTTTACTCACCATGGTAATCACACCACCTGCCAAAGCGCCTTTCCTATGCGAAGATGCTCCACAGCTGTGTGCTCCATGAATGGCTGTTTAAGGCCCTTCCGCCTATTCTTGCAGAGAACCTATTGGTAGGGTTGAGCCTACATACAGAGTGCATGAAATTGAGTCCCTGAGAGATTAATGCCCCATCTAGGAAATGTCCAAGTAGGCATTTTGAACCCTTGTCTGTCTGCCTGCAGAGCCCAATACTTGAATGCAATCAGAAATCCTGAATCCTTGAGGATACAACTGTGCCATGAACGTCTTTCTGATCTTCATGGCTCCCAACGTGGATCCAGCACTCAGAAGGTGCTCGGTGGGAGTTTGCTGATAATGAACACAAAGCTCCCGGGAGCCCTGGTCTCCCGAGAATCTGCTTAGCCCCTACAGCGGGTCCAGGCATGGAGCTCCTCCGATGGCCTGGGGACCAACCAGTTTTTACAAATTATCAACATCTCCCCATTAGCTGTTGCAATATTAAACTGTGTGACTGGAAATGAATGAATAATCCCACGGGCAAGTGAGGGAGACCAAGCAGCAGAGATTTAATAACAAGTCCTGCCCTCTCTCCAAGCGGAAGGTCTCCCTAATTAAATATTAAAAATCTATCCACACAAGCTAGAGCAAAAAAATTGCTTTTTCAGCAGCGTGGCTTTGAGACGCTGCCTCAGAAGACCCAGGCACTGTGGGAATGCCCTCTCTGGGACCTGGACCACGGGGCCGGGGAACTACCATGTGACAAACATGGCTGGGTATCTGAGTCGTCACACGCCTCCAGAGGACCATGGGACAGGGATTAGATCACAGTCACTAGACGAATAAATGGAGGCTTAGAGAGGGGCAGTGACTTACCCAAGGCCGCCAGGTATCAAGCAGCAAAGTTGGGATCACAGCCCAGTTCCACGTGGTTATAAAGCTCATGAGAGATAATCCCGCAGTTATGAACGTGGGCTCTGGCATCAAGCAGACCCAGATTCCAGTCCCAGATCTTCCATTTACTAACCGTGTGGCCTGGGGTGGGTCACCTTACCTCCCTAATTCTCATTCTTTGTCTTTAAAAGCGTAGCAGAGTGTGGCTCATGGGGTTGTAGGAGGGTCCCATGAGATAAAGCATGTGAAGTGCCAGGCGCTAGGAAACACTTCCGTAGCTGTTAATATCACTCTGCTAAGCAGAGACCTCCCCTTGGCACTCGGCCTGCACCAGCCCACCCCACACTGTCTCAGAAACGCCGCCTCCAGAGGGAAGGCAGCCTGTGTCCCACTGCCTCGAGCCACGTTGCTTTTCATCACAGGGTAGACAAAGCTTGCTAGTACTTGTTTGACACTTATTGAGTATATGCTCCACACCAGTTGCACTTCCACTCATTATCTCATTCAAATCCAGCAAGAGCTTACAAAGTAGGTGTTATCCCCACCATTTCCCAGATGTTGAAACTGAGATTGGTAAATATGACATGTGGCCAAGGCCACATGAGGATCTCCAGGCCAGAGGACCTCCACCATCACCTGCCTAGCTTCCCGGACTTCTCTGCAGAGAAGGGCCCCAAAGGTGGCCTGGGCTCTGGGCTCTGGCTGTCCACACCCATCCCAGGGTTTTTGAGGACTGCAGAATGCCCCATGTTTGTCCTTTTAGGTGACTTAAAAATAACCTTTATGAATTTCTTCATATTAGAAATGTGCACTTACTCAAAGGAGAAAACTTAGAAAATACACATGAGCAAAAAAAGACTATAACAGCCAATCATAATCCTAACTCTCAGAGATAAGCACTACTAAAATACTTATGTATGATCTCTTGGAGAGAGATTTGATAGACAGATATGGTGGATTGATACAGATGAGATGATTGATGGATCGATATTAATATTTTCTGTTTTATAACAGTTGCTTTTTTTCTACTTTTAGGAATTTTTCTGAGAAATAATCTGAAATCACTACAGGGTTACTCACACCTCTGGTCCTTGTCCCACTGCCTCCCACCTTCTTGAACTTTGCTTCAATAATTATCACATATGCTTTGCATGTTTAATTTCCCCCCCTTTTAATTACAACTACCAGGGCCCATTTCCCCCTGTAAGGTCATGAGATAACTAAAGTAAGAATAAAGGAGGAAGTTACTGATTAGCTAGAAAAAAATCTTGCAATCCTAGGAGATTTTCTCCAGCCTTACAATACTCTGAATGCCATGGAGTCAGGTCCCCGGCTGAGCCTGCCTCGGCCTTTGGCATTCTAAACAGAAATTACCAGACCCCTTGCAATTCCAGCTGAAACCTCAAATACCTCAAACTGTAGGTTTTATTAACTGATAAGAAGAAACAGACTTTCTTCCCCTTTCCCTCACTCACTGAGTCTAAGGTCCCAGGCCTGTTTGATCAATGGAGGCATTCCAGAGCAATGAGCTCACAGGAGAGGAGGGAAGCAGAGCCATCCGCAGAGGCCTGGCCCTGCAGAGCTGTTCTCCATGAAGTCCCAGAAAGTGGGCAGGGGCAAAGTTGTCTCAGTTCTCTTTAAAAAATAAAAAACAAAACAAAACAAAACAAAAAAACCCTCTGTTTGTGTGGCTGTGTCCCTTCCCTAACACTGTCAACATGGGCTCCCGGCCCGGCGTGATGTGGTCCATGCCTGCCCTACGCTCCTCTGGGCCTTGCTCCCCACATCCCAGTCTCCAGACACGCCACCGCCTCTCACCTCCAGAGCAGGCCTGTCTTCTTCCCCTGTGGGGCCCCGTGCAGGCTGCTCCCCTCAGCCAGAAGCTCTGCCTCGCTTGACCCCTGGCTGTCCCCTTCTCATCCGTCCAGGCTCAGCTTCCAGGCACCACAGAGAAGGCTCGGGCTATGGTTAGGTCTTCCAGTTGCTTTTAGTTCCCCCAGCAACCCATACCTTTCCTCCATCATACTTTGCTCAACTGTAATTAAAAATTATTCGTTTCAAGAAACTATTTATTCAATATCCACCTCCAGCACAGGACTGATATTTCCATGAGGGCAGGCACTGTGTATGCTTGGAATCGTGGTTTGTAAGCTTTGGCTCTGAAGCCAGCCGCCTGCACACAGGCTGGCTATGTCCCTCCTCACCCTCTGGGACACCTAGGACACACATCACTCCTGAGACACCTGGAGAGACATACCCACACATACACACACACACACACACACACACACACACACACACACACACTAAAATGTTCACATTTTATTGGCCAATGCCAGTCACATGATCCCACCTAACTTCTAAGGGGCAGGAAGTACATCCATGCCAGTGCCTGGAAGCAGGAAAACCAGATATTGTTGTTGGCAAGCATGAATGATATCATATTTTATTTGAAAAACATTTTATTTCACAAAAACAACATTACAACAAACACAACAACAAAACACAGATTGCAGTAGAGCAGACTTTCCGGATCTATCTGTGCAGCACAACAAATGATCGGCACATCAAAACCATTATCCCACTCAAAATGTAATGTTTTTAATCAAACTTTAAAATTCTAAAAGCAATT
Organism: Mirza zaza; assembly: GCA_008750895.1. Taxonomy (NCBI): domain Eukaryota; kingdom Metazoa; phylum Chordata; class Mammalia; order Primates; family Cheirogaleidae; genus Mirza; species Mirza zaza. The sequence continues at coordinate 36,994 of VSMD01027963.1, read as the reverse complement.
CATACCCATAGCTTAAAAAATATTTCAAACCATAATAAAGGGAGAAGTGTGTCTCCTTTCCTCAACCTCCTTACCCCATGATCCAAAGACATGATCCTTATAGACAAAGAGGGTTTCAGGACTTGAGGTGCAGGCTGGGAGGTTCAAGAAGGCTTCTCATAGAAGACGTAACTTCAAGCTATTTCTCATATACGAGATTTAATTTTCAAAGACTACTTTCTGATCCCACTTAAGCCTTTTGGTAAGCCACCTTGAGACTTCAATGATGATGAGAACTGCTATCTCACAGTGAGGAGTTCGGAAGCACTGGGAATTCCAAGCCAGAGCTCCGGATCTGGAAATTTCCATCAAAGCATCACTCCGGGCTCAGCAGTTGCCACCCACCACTTGTCAGATTAAAAATCTTCAGAGGCCTGTGACCCACTAATGTATTCACAAACTAACTCAGCTAATTAATCCTGGCTCATTCATCCTCTTAAACTGCACAAGTTTTTCAGCTGGCCCTCCGGCTTGCTGCCTGGCTAATGGAGTGTTATGGGGGCTGTCTGTAGGTTGCACCCCACTCACAGCCAAGCAAAGATACTCATTAGGAAGCTGAGCCCCAGGGCCTCCCCACTAAATGGAGAGGGGACTTCAGTGAGTGCTTTCTGTATACCAGGCACTTTATCTGCAGTGGTTCCTTTGATCCTAGTAGGCTGAGAGATGGGTGTTATCGTGCCTATTTTCCTATTGTGACCACTGAGTCTCGGAGGACAGAGATGACTTGCTCAGACTCACCAGCTGTTAAGCTGCAGAGCTAGGATTTAAGCCAAACCATGTTTGGCTGCAAAGTTCACAGTCTTTCTCTTCTCACTGATGCTCAAGTGGAATGTCACCCTGCCTTCCTGAGCCATCCTGTATAAACAGGCCTCCTGTGAACCACCTCTCTCTAGTCCCATAACACTCTTGTATTTCCATTACAGCTCCATCGCCACCTAAATGTCTATTGTTCACTGCTTTGTTCCCAGTGCCTAGGACAGGGCCTGGCACCTAGTAGGCGCTCAGTAAGTTGAATGAGTAAATGACCCCCCCTTACTTACTGTGAATAGAACATCGGATTTCCCGAAGGATGCATCTGAGTTTGACCTTGCTGTGCCTGGAATCCAGTGTGTGACTTTGAACAAGTCTAGCTCCCTCCGTGGGCCTTGGTAGCCACATCTGTGTATTTAGAGGGCAGGATAAAAGGGTTTCTCTGTAACTCAGAAACTCTGTGACTTATACAACTTGTCACCCAGAGTGAAGGTGCTCTGATGCTCAGAAAATGGAAACAGTCTTGGAAATGCTAAATGGATGGCAGAGAGCTTGAGGAAGGGGGAGATGGGAAGGGAACTCCTGAAACTATTTGGTGTGTTGCCTCCTGCCACCTTGGATTTGGCTCTACAAATTCTCAAGTGCAGAAAGTGAAGGAGGCTTGAATAGGGGAACTTGATCTCTGACTTGTTATGCAGAGACACAACTACAAAGACACAAGAGTGGGCCCAGCAGAGACCTGTAGGAGGGTTCCTTATGGCCTTAAAGCATCTGCCCATCAAGCAGATGATGAGATTAGTCTTTGCTCTTCCAAGTCATCATCTTTGTGACCTCAGTGAAGCCTCCTAAAATTTCTGATTCCATTTCTCCTAATAAAATGGAAAAAATACTATATTTACCTAATAATAAACCAAAAATTAATATCAAATAATAATACTTAAAAGCTATGCAGGAATTAAATGAGATGATGTAAGTAAAGTACATATCAGAGTGCTTGGAAATTAGGCAGTGCTCACAAGTGTCACCTTTTCTCTTTCTTCTCTGAGCATCAGTGTTCTCCTCTGTAAAATGGGGACACTATAATGCATACCCTATAGGAGCTACGTGACGTGAAAGTACTCCATAAAACAGATGGCTGAAATGTGCTGAGCCCACAGCCTAGAAGCCTGTCCTATTGTTGATACGTATGATATGAGCAGCACAGAAGCACACATTTCAGGACACATACTGACTCTGTACTTCTCTACAGAGGTTCTTTCTAATTACAGGGTGATTAAACATCTTCTTCATGTTGCTTAAGACCCCAAAAATGAAATTCTGTCATTTTTTTCTAGACTATCATAAAACATATAAAAGTCACTTGGACAAACATGATGGGGGCAGGGAGAAGGGGCTGTTAAAAAGGGAGTGCAGACTCAGGCAGGTATATAAATGTGTGATAATGAATAAAAACTGTCCCGTGGTCTTAGTGTTGGAGAGGTAATACAGAGGAGTGGGGATTGTGGTTCACTAGAGAGCACATGCCCTGTCTACATCGAGCAGCCCTTCCTCAGCTCTGGCCAATTGCTGCCATATGGGAATGTGGGCATAACATGGCCATAATTTCAGATTTCTAAAGAGAAGCGAAAAATCCATATTTTTATGTGAAATAAATGTTGGCAAAATTCACATTTAAAAGAAGCGAAACAACAACAGTCCTCTGTGAGCTGCCAGATTGTGATTTCTGAACTAAACTGTGAAATTACAAAATTACCCACTAAGTTAGCCAAAGACTTTTCATATATTCCCCTGGCTGCTGTCTCAGGGCTCTTAATGTATTTTTTTTTTAATTTAACTCCTTGCAGTGCTACATACTTTTAGCAAATAATGAGCACTTACTAAGCATCTACTATATGCAAAGTGGACACCAGACACGATGGAAGGAGTAAAATATCAAAAATAAAAATGAAACAAAAATAAGCACAGGACTCAGTCTTCCCCCCAGCCTGCCCTTGTGTGTGAAAATGGCAACGTCCGAAGGTAGATTTTGACACCTGCTGGGTGATTGCTAGAGAAGACGAGTGTTTCGGAAGTTTGAGCGGAGAAAGATTTCCTTGTGGTGGTCTGAGACAGCTGCCCAGCAGAGATGACACTTCAGCCAGGTTTAAAGGGTGGGTTGCACTGGGGTCAGCTGGTCACATGCTCTGGTGGAGACAGGTGTCTACACACGAGCAGACGCTGGGGCTACTGTGCAGTACCCGCAGCAAAACCTGTCAGGGAATCGTGCTGGAACGGGGACTGGGCCCCCGGTGTAGACCCTTCAGCGCCAGCTCGGGAATCGAGGCTCTGTCCTGAGATCCCTCAGCAGGCTGTCGCGGGGTGAATCTGACGGAAAGGGACCCTTCTCCCCCTGCTGCCTCAGGATGCGTCTGGGCACTGGACACAGGCCCCTCCAGCTCTCACCCTTTACCTCTTGTTTTTTATTTCAGTCCACAAAATCTGTTTTTATTTAAAATAGATTTAAGCATGGCTGAGCCCCACCCCGCCAGCAGCAGGCCGAGTTTCCTGGGGGCTGGGGGTGCCTTCTTGGTAATGATCTGGATCCTGAAACAATTCAGACAGGCAGCGGGGCTTTGAAAGAGGCAGTATTTCCTCTTTTTATGATGGTTTCATTTTACATTTTTATTGGCCCTTCACTGATTGCTCCCGGGCTCTCTGACGGGATGTGAGATGCGCTGACATTTATAGAAATCAATACATTAATAAATCACGAAGTTCATAATGTCTGATTTGCTTCTAAATGAGACAGAACTATTATCGCCATAAAGTTGCACATAAAATATGCCCAATTGTGATGTACTGTGTAGTCTAATCAAAGGCATTTGAGTGAATAACCTTTCCCCAAAAGAAGGAAACAATCAAAGCGGAATAACTTCATTAATAATTCAAGGTGTGTCTGCCAAGGCTTCATTTATTAAGTGCACAGTTAAGAGGCTTCCGAGCAGAGTCCTGGAGAGGATGGCACCTTGACATCTTCTCCCTGCCTCTGGGCAGGCAGACATACGTTCTCAGACGAGCTCACTGCAGTCCCCACATTTGGCAGTTCATGTTCCAGCTGGGGGTAATGTCCAATTGACTTCTCCAGCTAAGAGATGGACCAAACAACGCACGCAGTGACTGTTGGATTATTAAGGGCAGAGGACGTGGAGCCATGGAGTACCTCCAGGGAGAACGAGGCAGGAAATTGCCTCAATGGGCATCAGTTATCATGTCTGTTCACTAGCACTCCGGGCCTGTGTTGCTGATGGCCATCACCCACAGACCTCCCAGCCCATTCCATGACAGTCTTCAGACCCAGGTGGCTGACGCACTCTCATCCAGAGTCTTGTGTTCGCTTATGGCTGTTCTGGCTAAGATACAATGATAATATTCACTTCAGCCAGATAGTGTCCAACCTCAACTGGAAATTGGGTGTCTCCCTGACAGAGTAAATCACAGAACAAGAAAATCTCCTGTATTCAAGAGAAGCACATTTAATTAACTAGATCCATCAGAAAAGGCAAAATCATGACTGAGACATGGTCTAACATAACTGTTGGATTGTGCTAGTGAGAATGACCCTTAAAATCATAGTCATAATACACTTTAAGATGGGAATAACGTTTTTGAGCACCTACTATGTGCACTGAGCATTTTACATATTATTTCATTTAGAGTTATAGCTACAAGGTGGGTATGATTATAGCTTGAGTTAGTCTAATAACCACATACCTCCTAGGGACAGTGAGATGATTAGATCAATTCTAAAACTATTATCATGCTCTCTGAGCTCACCAAGACAGGCACTTAATACAAGGATACATTAATACTGAATCCAACAAAAGCTCACTTGGCCAACTTCCATTATTTCCCTGTTTGTGATTATTCTACATGATAGACAGAAGTTTCTGTTCACATGAACAAAGAAAGGGTTTATTTGCTTGGATTACGGGGGCTAAGCTTACCTTGTGAAATTGGTTTTTGGGTCTGTAGCACACTAATTTGGGACAGTTAACATATGCCAGCTATTCTAAAATGGCAGTGGTTATGTGATAGAGCCAAATCATACTGAGGGTTTGTCCTTCCCAAAGCATGTTCACTTCACTTTAACAATTTCATACCGATTGCCTGAACTAGGCCATGATGGGAATGTTTACACCAAGAAAATCAGAAAATGGGACCAGTCTTCTCCCTCCCTCCCCAGAGCCAGTTGTCAGACTTTTACCTGCCCGCCCAAACCAGCTCTCTACTTGGAAACCATCACTTAGCAAGTTGTCGAGTTATCTGATTATCTGCATAGCAGTTAACTCCTCTTCTTGAAAACTCAGGTTGAAAGGCAGGCTCTTCACATCTTAGCCTGACCTGGATCCGATGAGTTCCCGGTGATGAGAAAATTCTGTGCTAACCTGACTTAAATCCTATTCGCGTGGCAATTTTACTTTTCCTTTGAGCAATTTCTTCAACCTCTTTCTGCACCTTCATTTTTCCATCTTAAAACCAAAGCGCCCTTTCTCCCTGGGCACTTCTCATTTGCAATGAGTTGTCATTTCAGCACCTCAGTCAAAAGGAATAGTAAAATCCCACCACGTTATCCTGTTATTTCCCGCAGAAATATTCTAGACCCACTCGCCTTGGGCAACAGGCCCTCTCTCGCCAACACCGGTCAGCGACGGCTCATTAACTGGCTGCCTCCATGTGCTGGAACTTCAGGGCAGCATCCAGCTGGGTCCAAAGGAGAAACGGTGGGAGGTTTCTCCACTGCCACCTAAATGCCAGATGGTAGCAGGATTTGGGCCTCTTCTGACTAATGGCCCCCTAGAGTTGCAGGGACTGCTGGAGTAAATCATCGAAAAATCATCCTGAGGCACTTTTTCCAGACAAAAATGTCCACTTAAAACATCATCTAGAGATTTCTGCCTGTGGCTGAGCCGCTGCAGTCAAACTGACAGCTCTACCTTGCAGCCGGGGCTTCGCTGGACCAAAATGTTGCTGTAGAGGTGAGGTGACATGAGAGTCCCTAAAGGAGATGGCCTTGCTTTTTTGTCCTCAGACACCTTTTAGGGCTGTTTCTTTCCCTAACCATGGCATCCAGACAACTCCTTTCCCAGCCATTTGATTTCTTAGGCTTGGTGAAAAATATGTGACTGTAACACTGTCACGCATAAACAGAACTGTGATTTATGTCACAATCTGTGTAGTGACTTTGTTGACTTTTAATAGTTGCATCACATTTCTGATGGTTAATTTCCACCACCGCCCACCTGCCGAGAAGCAGCAAGTAGTATTTGATGCTCCCCTCCCCACATACTTCAACCTATTTGCTAACCTGATTTGGGGAGAAACAATCAATTGAGGAGAAAGGACAGTGAACTGAAATAAACTATATGTTGAAGAATTTTTAAGTCATTTGATCATGAAAACTTTCCATCTAATAGAACTAGAATCACTCAAAGTTTGGTTTTTTTCTTTTTCCGTAGAACTCTTCTTGCAGAACATTTTCAGTACCGAGGTGTAAATGAATGAGAAATGTATAAATTCAATTTTGCTTAAAAGGGGCAGGAGGGGTTTCAAGATTAAGAGAACAAATGCTTGGAGCAAAATATGATTCAAGTTTTATTGAACCAAGAAGACTGAAAAAAATATCTGGAACACTCAGAAAATCTTTATCAAGGCTCAGCTCAGCACTCCCGGGACTCATTGTTAAGTTTATAAAATTCAGAGCTGATGAGTTGTGTGCACTCTGTGTGTCTGAGTGGGTTTATGACTCATCTCCAAGCCTCAGCTGTAAGAATCTAAGCCTCAAGGCTTCAGGACCAAGTGGGACTTTTCCCTCCTCTGCTCTACGCAAACAAGGATCTTCATCCCCAATTATATTGGGGGCAGCTGTCTATCAAAAAGATGGTGCCAAACCCCCCAAAACAAACCAATCAACTAAGTTTAAAGGGAGATAAAAGATTACGTTTTCAAATTCTAGCATGCCATCACTAATACAGTTCTAACGTAACCAATATAGGTCAAGTGACATTGAAAATGAAATACTGGAAATATTAGAAGCATAATTTCAAGAGGAAATACAGCATTCTGTGTTTTGTATGCACACCATCATGCAAATCATTTGCAGCTCAAGTATGTCGTGCTCTTTTAAATTTCCCTCTGGATACAGCTTTCACAGCATCCTGCAAGTTTTGATGTGTCATATTTTCATTATCATTTAGTTAAAAATACTATCTAATGTCCATGAGCCTGTTTTTTTGATACATGGGTTACTTAGAAATTAGAACTATATTGCTTGATTTCCAAACATTTGAGAATTTTCTAGTTTTCCTTTTGCTATTAATATTTTGCTTAATTCTGGACAGAAATTTCAGTTCTTTAAACTTTATGAAATTGGCTTTATGGTCCAGGAAATGTTCAATTTGGGAAAATGTTCTATGTGCACTTGAAAAGAATGTATAGTATTCTATGATTCTTGGGTACAAAGCTCTCTACGTCTGAGACAAGTTTGTTGAATGTGTTGCTCAGATCTTATACCCTACTTGATTTTTTTGTCTGCTTGTTTTATTAGCTACTGAGAGAGGTGTTTTAAAATCTCCAATTATGATTGCGAATTTAATTCTTATCTTAATTTTATCAGTCTTTGCTTTACATATACATGAAGCTATATTATGGGTGCATGTTAATTTAGAATCGTTAGCACTTCCTAGTGAATGGATCCTTTTACATAAAAACTTTGTCTTTATCTCTAGTGAAGATTCTTCTTGCTTTAACATCTGCTGAATCTGATGTGAACATAGCCATGCCAGCATTTCCTGATTTGTGTTTGCATGATGTATCCTTTTCCATCACTTTATTTTTCTTTTCTGTGCCTTTATGCTTGCACACGCCACTTAGTTAGGGTTTGGTTCATAACTGATGATTGCTATCCTGTAGCAAACACTTTCTAGTTGTCTTTATATTTCAGCAGTTTTCCTATGATGTTTTTGCAGGTGGTTTTCTTTGTGTTTATCCTGCCTGGGGTTTGCGGGGCTTCTTGAACCCAAGGCTTGATATATTTCACCCATTTTTTATTTAAAATGTAGTATCTCTTCGAATATTGCTTCATCATTATTCTTTACACCAATTATACATATGTTAGAACTTTTCATCATGTCCCATATGTCTCCTATGCTTTTATCTGTGATTCCATTCTTTTCTTTCTTTGTGCATCAGCCTGTATATTTTTCTATCGATCTGCCTACCAAATCATTGATTCTCTCTTCACCTGTGTCTTACGTGCTGTTAAATTGGTCTATTTAGTTGTTAATTTGGGGTAATATATTTTTTAATTCTGGGATTTGTAATTGACTTTGTTATATATATTCTAGTTCTTTTAGTGGAATTATGTGTCTTTCTATTTTCTTGAGCATATGTTCACCATTATTTTAAAGCCCATGCCTGATTAATCCAATATTTGGATCATCTGTAGATCTATGACTTATATTCTATTTTTTTCTCTTGGTCCTATCTCTTAATATGTCTGGCAAATTTTCATTGAATGGTAGACATTAGAATAAAAATGTGTAAACTATCTGGTTAAGCTTTCAACTTCTGAAAAGTAATAGAACACAGGCAGGTAAACTTAATCCAGACAGGGACTGAGCTGTTTTGGGGCAGGCTACCTTGGTAACTCTGTAATGCCTTCAAACAGATGGGATTTTTGTAAACATCCTCTTCTAGCTGTTCTCAGAGGGATTTCAGCTCTGCTACAAGAGAGCTCACTATTCCTGGGTCTTTCAGCTTCTGTGCCTTTGCTTATGCTGTTCCCTTGTGCCCTCATCCTTCAAGTCTCAACTAAATTATCACCCCCCACCCTTGAAGCTTTCCCTGGCATCCCTTCCACTCCTGTGCCATCCAGGAGGCATTAATTAAGAGCTTCCTCTCCCCAGTTCCCAGTTCTTTGCCATATCCACACTGTTTTGGCATGATTTGCCAATGAAAAGTTCCAAACCAAGAGCCTACCACATCCTTCCCACAAATGTGTTATATTTGGCACCTGCTATATGTGTTCAATATTAAATTCATTGATAACAACTAAGAATCAGGAAACAAACAATCTTTAATGATAAGATCTCTTGAAAAATCTGAAGGTCTAGATTTGCTGGGCTTAAATTACTACACGATAACAACTGGCTCAGTAGCAATTGTTTCCCTTTCATGGGGCAATTTTTCTCCAGTTCTCAGTCCCCACCACCCTCTCGAGTCGTACATCCATCACCTGTCCTCATCTAAATTACCTGCCAATGACTATTGGCATTTGAGTTTGCAATCCCTGGACGATGTGTATGCCTCCTTACCAGTCTGACAGCTCTGTAAACAGACTTTATGTCTTATCATCTCTTTTCCAATACCTGTCACATTCCTGGCATGCCAGAGGATGTCGAGCCATATTTGTGGACATATCTCTATTAAAATGCTACCTAAGCTTTTTCAAAGCAGTGAAACTATGCTGTATGATACCGTAAGTGTGGATACATGCCATTATGCATTTATCAAAGCCCATGGAGTCATACAACACAAAAAGTGGACTCTAATGTAAACTAAAGACTTTAGTTAATATTAACATAGCAATATTGGTTCATCAATTGTAAACAGATACACCCCAATGATGCAAGATGTTAATAATAGGGGAAACTGTGAGGTTGGAATGTATGGAAACTCTCTACACTTTCTATGGAATTTTTCTGTAAACCTAAAATAGCTCAAAAGATAAAGTCTATTAGTAAAAATAAATAAATAAATGCAAATATCACCTAACCAGACTGATAAGAGGGGCAGATAAATCCAGCAAAATAAGTTTCTCCCATGGGACACAGGTCAGGAGACAAGAGCAGAAAGACTTACCAACGGATGTTCCCCTACACTGCCACTTACAAGAGCAGCAGGAAAGTAAGTTCCTGCTGTCTGGGGTTGCAGATTGGGGACAAAGACTAAAACACACTACACAGGAGAGTCCGGCTGACCACCAAATAGACCCGAAAAGACCAGGAGACTGTCTAGTTGAGTTCCCTGGGACCCTGGGCCCACTCAACTCCACTGTGCCATGAATGGTTTTCCAGGTCTGCTGTTTCATCTTGTGTTTTATATTCAGCATAGCAGGGGACTTAGTCTGCATCCACCCTGCCACGCGTCCTAATGTGCTAATTTTCTTCCACAACTGCCCTTTTTCCTTTACTGCATCTGAGTTACTTATCAGGTTTAAAAAGGGAAGAGAGAAGCTAAGACTTATAGATTGTAAGCTCAACTAGAGCAGGGAACAGAGTTTGTATTCACCGATATATACATAGTACATTCACCAATATGTTCATTGACAATTGTCGAGTGAGTGAATAAATAATCCTGTAAGGTTTGTAGCTTCAAATCAAAAGAAGCAGAGAGGGGTCTCTCTGGGGGCCTCCTGATTGTGAAGGGGGTCTTATGAGCCACTCTTCAGTCAAACAGGCAGGTGTTTCCAAGGACCCATCCACATCCATGCATCTCTGGCACGCGCCATCCCATCTCTGCAGGCTGCATGACTGCATGGCTGAGGGCATGCTCGGCGAGCCCCCTGCTGGGAGCCATGGCCACTGGGAGGCAACCCATTGCTCTTGCCTGTGACCTTGGGAGAAGGACAGGGAGCTCAGCCCCAGCTCTGGTACCGAGAGGCTTCTTTGCATATGTCAAGATGGACAGTGACCTGGACACACTTACAGTGGTCTCTCCATCAACAATAAAAGTGTGTTTTCCTTTTTGATGAATGGATTTGGTAAAATGTTTTCTCACTTTTTCCTAGACATCGCCTGGTGGTATTACCAGTATCAGAGAGGTAAAAAAAAAAGTTTAAACTAACTTGACTACTTGGGTCATGTGACTTGCAAAGCATGGGCTTCTTAATCAAGTATCTGTTCTGTAATTAGTCTTCTCACTCACCGACTTTCTTCTGTTCCCCTTGTTAGCAAACCCCACCTATATAGAAACAGTTTGAAATGTTCATTCTGAGATAAGCTTTAGGAAAAGCTTGGCCTTCCCCCTAAGAAACTGGTATGGGTTTTTTTCATGGGCAATAAGACATATGTGAAAACTCAAAGCTGATTTGTGGCTCAAGTGTTGTAACTGCTTCAAACAAATGGCCTGAATTTCTCTTTTCCCCGTGGTCTGGACCTCTTAATCTAATCCACATTTTCTGAGGCAGTTTTTCTTATTACTTTATCTCATTATTTTATTATATTTCTTTCCTATAATCAGCCTCAAGTCTTCATGCAACAGAGTGGAATGTGTTTAAATAAGCAGATAGTAAGGAAGTAAGCAGTGTGGAGTGAGGTAGGAGAAAGGTAGTGGGGTGGGAGGAGATGTGGGTATAGATCAGAAGCTGACAACTCCAATGCCCATGGTGCCTGGCAGGTGGCATTAACCACTTCGGTAAGGCACTCCCTGGCCGTGAAACCTTGCCCACAGCCGGCACTCAGTTCGCACGGTATTTTGTGCTGTGCATTGATGACGAATCCATTTTGCTCTTGTATGATGTGGAAAGCTTTAAAGCACTGAAAGCTTGTTTTACTTTATAGGCAGCTTTAGGAAAATAACTATAACTCCTACTAAGGACTTATTTAAAGGTCACAGATTCATAGTAACTTATTAGCTGAACGTACACACTGCAACTGCAGAGATAAAAGCTGGAAAATAAAAGCTTTTGGCTGTTGGCTAAAGTCTACACTTGGCTATGCGCGTTCACCTGTGGCTATCGACTATAGTCGACGCTCGTACCGAAGTGGTTAATGGTTACAACAGAGAGACCTAGAAGGTACGGCTGTCCAGAGGGAATGGCCACTGCTTAGCTCTAGTGGACTGTTGCTTTGTGAGAATATGAGACCAAAGTTATCAGATAATCCATTTCCCAAGAGAGATCAGAAATCCATTTGTATAGGAATCTCCCATCGTTAAACATAGGCACTTAATTCCCAAATAATTAAAGCACATTTTACAGGTCAAACAAGACCTATCTTTGGGCTGCATTCAGGCCAAGGTGGCTATTTTGTCACCTTAAAACTAGATGAGTAGGTATGAAGTCCAACCTAGACACCATCATGGAGGAACTATTTCCAGTCCAGGGAGGAGGAGATGGCCGTGGCCATGAGCCTGACCAAGGAGGCATCTCACTGGGTCCTCCTGCTGCTCATAGTCTACTTGTACCTGGGCACAGAGCTGTTAGGAGCAGGACTACTGCCAAGTTGGTTACAAGCAAATTGCAATTTGTGCTCAAGGGAACTGGAAGCCACTGTGGGAGGCACACGGAAGCCAGATCTGACGAAAGAGGCCAGGACTGGCTGGATTCTACATCCAGCTCTGTCACCAGTTGCCTAAGTGACCCAGGAATTAGACGAAGCCAGTTAATGACAGAGTTTAGAGATATCTCCTATGCTAGAAGACCTTAGCATGGGCTCACTGTGTTTAAAAGATGCAGAAACTCGCCGAAAGTGTAGTCATGCTCCACATAATGACATTTTGGTCAACAACAGATCATATACAATGGTGGTCCCCTAAGATTATAATGGAGCTGAAAAATTCCTGTCACCTACTGATGTCTTGATGATCCTGACCCTGTATAAGGCCTAGGCTAATGTGTGGTTTACGTCTTAGTTTTTAATGAAAAAGTTTAAAAAACATAAATTTTAAAAATAAAAAAGCTTACAAAATAAGGATATAAAGAAAGAAAATATTTGTGCACAGCTGTATGATGTGTTGGTGTTTTAAGCTAAGAATTATTATAAAAGAGTCAAAAATCTAAAAAATTACAAAGTTTATGAAGTAAAAAAGTTACTGTATGCTAAGGCTAATTGATTATTGAAGAAAGAACCTTTTTCATGAATATAGTATAGCCTGAGTGTACAGTGTTTATACAGTCCGCAGTATTGTACAATAGTGTCCTAGGCCTTCACATTCACTCATCCCTTATTTACTGACTCACCCCGAGCAACTTCCAGTCCTGCAACCTTTGTTTATGGTAAGTGCCCTATATAGATGAACCATATTTTATCTTTTATGCCATATTTTCACTGCACCTTTTCTATGTTTAGATATGTTTAAATATACAAATATTTACCGTCGTGTCGCAATTGCCTACAGTATTCAGTTACATGCTGTACAGGTGTGTAGCCTGGGAGCAATCGGCTGTCCCATACAGCCTAGGTGTGTAGTAGGCTCTACCACTAGGTGTGTGTAAGTACTCTATGATGTTCCCAAATTTACAAAATTGCCTAATGATGCATTTCTCAGAACATATCCCTGTTGTTAAGCGACCCATGACTGTATAGGCAAGAACGCAGTGATGGTGCATTTTTTTTTCCAACAGAGTCTAAAGCTTTCATTCCATACTCAGAAGAGTCTGAGATCCCAAAACTTTCAGGACCACTTAATCTGAGTCCTTTATTGTGCGGCCTGAGAGCTTCCTGAGTAGGTCCCCTGTAGTTGCCCATTCTGTGTAGCTTTACCTCCCGGGATGGAGCGCCGGCCCTGTGTGAAGAACGCATAGTTGGAAAGTCACCGCATCTGCACCCCTCTTCTTAATATCAGACAGCAGGGCAGTGGTCCCCTCTCTCCCCACCACACACAAGGTTATGGGACAATGGGCATGACAACATTTTACGGCTTAAAAGTACTTTACAGACAGAAAGTGTTTTAATTTATTCTTGTTGTGTAGTGATCATCATAGTATTAAGTCCCTAGGGTAATTTTTAACTGAACCACTCAAACTCCGTCTGACTTAGTAACTGCCTCATCATTATTTTTCATAACAAAAATACCAATGACGAGCAACATTCGGCATTGGAGACTCTCTTAGCAAACCTCAGACGAAACTGTCACCGAGGCTCCCACGTGTTCGCTCTGTTCTCTTCTCCTACAATCAGGGAGCTGGGGCACCCTCCCTCCTTTACTGGGACCACCCGGGCAGCATCCAGGGAGTCCCCGAGGGGCAGCAGGAGGAATATGAAAACCGCTGCAGCCACGTCTGAAGCTTCTTCTCAGTGTATTTACCGTGGCCGGCACCACGGGGCTCACAAAGGAAGGGAAGAGACAGCTGATATGAGAAGTGTGGTGCCGATGTGGGCACGCCTACGACATTGCTGCCCCTGTGGACACCTTAAATCAGTGTTTTCCATTCAAAAGTCATGACACATGACGGTCACAACCAGCACGTGTTTACAAAGGAGTAGTTAAAACTGAGAGTAGAATACATCTCACAGTAGTGAAGGACAGTTTTATGTCATTAAATTTTTGCTTCAAATGTTTCATGAAGTTTTTGCTTATACGGGATTTTTGTATATATATGGGATTGTGATATAAATTGCAGTTCTTACTATAAAATACAGTAAAAAAAAAGTTGAGAGCCACTCGTTTAAGCCCCCGATGTTCATAGGCAGGCGACTTGCGAGCATGTTGAGTCCACAAGATGTGAATTTCCTTCCATTACTGATGTTAGCACAGCCTGACATTGGAGGATGATGGAAAAGCAAAACAAAACAAAAACTTGGCAGTCAATATCCAAATATTCAGATATTACAGAATCTGTTTGATATGGAAATTGAGCCTGCTGTCCAGACAGCAAACAAATTTTTTATTAATAAAGTCCACTTCCACCTTAATGAAGTGGGTTTAATAGTTGGTATCTCAATAATTACTTAGTGCATTTTTAATAAAAGTGATGGGAAGCAAGTGCTGCTTCTGAGTCAGAAAGATTCTCTCAAACTTTTGCAAAGAAATTTCCCTGCGCTTGTGAGACATTCAGCCACAGGAAGATTAAGGAATAAAAAAATACTGCATAAAATTATTTTGTGCTTCTGGATAAGATAAACCTAGAATGGTAAACTGGATGCCGTCAAAAATGCATCATTTATTCCAAGAATACAATATTTCCACTTTCTTTATTTATGTTTTAATATGATTTTTGCTGCTTCTCCTTTCTTCTTTATGGGGGCCACCTGGCAGCACCCCCAGAATGCCTAAGGGGAAACGGGAAGGATGTGAAAAGCGCTGCAGCCCCTTCTGAAGTTTCTTCAGAATATATGCACAGTTGAATATATGCACAGTTATCTATATGTGCATTTAAAAAATGAAAGTGCTATTAGATCCAATGCTAAGAGATTTAAACCAACTATTGACTTCTATTTTAAAATGAGTTAAAAAACATATATGAACATTCTCAATTAGACTTATGTGAATTGTTTTCCTTTTCTTTTGCTTTTTGCTTTCTTTCATTTCATTTTTTTTTTTGAATCAGCCTTTTGATTTACATAGAAATGCTTCAGTGTTTAGGTAATTGCTACTTAACTCATTAGCTACAAACATAACAATAATCAAAGGCTCTTTAAGAATTATGAATTATGAGGAAATTGGCCACTTGTTGCTATGTAATATAAACAGTGTCTTATTCATATTGAATCACCTGCCTTGCACTCAGCAGGATAAGGTGATATGTATTGCCCAGCACGTAAGAAAGATGACAATTAGGAATTGTTACCAAGTTACTGGAGCTCTACACGAGCATCCATTACCTTTGGGGATATGTACAAGATACAAACTTAATTTGTTGGATTCCTTTTATATTGAAATCAAAGTCTCAGAGGGGAAAGTGACAATTGCAGAGAAAATCTGGTGCAGCAACAACAGTGATTAGAGAAATGTGCATGATTTAATGTACCTGTTCACCTTGTTCTCTGGTGTAGAAACTAAGCCAGTCCTCACTCTGGCTTGCCATGGGGTGGGACGTGGAATGGGCATGTTCCCAGCCCGCCCATCTCAGCACTATTCTTGCCAGCCGATTTACAGTCATTCAATGTATGGATTTGGTAATGTCTGCATGACAACAACAGGCAGGGAAAGTTAGATGGTAATTGATTCTTGATTGGTGTAAATTTATAGAAAGCATTCTGGCAGAGCCCAGAGGAAGACATTCACTCACCCCTCTGTAATGTTAAGACATTGAAACTTCCACTGATTTGGACTATGAAATCCTTCGGTGGGAGATGGGCAGATTCCTCACTTTAACGGACACACACTTTCTAAATAACTAGTACAACAGTATATAACATTATAGTACGTATGTGAGGCATACTTAAACTACCACTTACAACAACTGGTTTTAGAGCCCTTCAAATGCTTTGTATAAAATAGCTCCCATTTAAGTCATTTTCCCAGTATTTAAGGATAACTAGCAGATATTACAAAATAAGACACTGTAAATGCATTCAAATTTTTATAATTAATATTTAACATGCTATAATTTGGACTTTTTACTAAATCATGCTGACCTTTTCCGAGTTGGCCCAAATGGTGAGAGTTTACTCTGTTTTTTTAATATATTCATTATGTCCCTTTGCTGTTTGGAGGGCGTTTATCATTGTGCTCACTGACCTGGATCTCTGGAATATTCAGAAAGTTCAATGGACAATAATTTGAATATGCAAAGAGGTTATTTTGAAAGCAAGGAAAATGTTTTCATATGGAATTGTTCTGAGCACTTCAGCCTTCATCTCCACTTGGAACATGTATATCTCCAAGGCTGAAGCCCCTCTCTCCGTGGTGTCCCACACGCCCACAGTGACGGGGTGGGTGGGTGTGAGACAGAGACGGACTAGGCAGGGAAATAGGGCTCATGGCAGGAAGGCCATTGGCAGTGCCACCCCAGCCCACAGCCTGAAGTCCCTGGTCATGACAGCACTCTTTGCCAACCCAGACTATTGTCAGACAAGAGTGACCGCTGAGGCCGCCGCTCCAATGCCATCTCCTCTGGTTCCAGATAAGATTGAAGATGAGCTGGAGATGACCATGGTTTGCCATCGACCTGAGGGGCTGGAGCAGCTCGAGGCCCAGACCAACTTCACTAAGAGGGAGCTGCAAGTCCTTTATCGAGGCTTCAAAAACGTAAGCCCCACGTGGCCTCCGAAGACCCTGCGCGGGACTGCCCACCTGGGACCAACGTCTCCCAAGTGCCCAGGGAGTTCATAAGGGAGTTTCCCATATGCGTGGTTATACAAGGAAGGCCAACTCCTGAACAGGGAGGGGGACATGAGAGCAAGATCACGTGGCTGGAAAGGAAGGATGAGGCAATCTCAGGAGACAGTAAACTGGCCGACTGCCCAGACACTTCGCAGGTGGCACAATCTTGCAGGATCCACTGTGGCCCAGGTTCTAGCCTTAGCCCTTCACACTTCACACTTTCCATCTTGCTGGTGCCCCCAAAATGATGGGACTTGGGTCTGCTGACCTGCGCTAACCAGGCTCACAGAGACTGATGTATAAGCCCGAATGTCACTGTGTTCATTCTCCATGGGAAATAGAACTGGTAGCGGGACCAGGCCCTCCTCTCCCCTCGCTGGCCCCTTCTCGCCCTGTGAGCCCTGCAGAAGCCGAGTTATAAGCAAAAGTGGAATCAGAGGGTGGGAGTTCGTTGTTGCCTCACATACATTAATACATTTCTGTCTTCTCAGGGCAGTTTGGAGCTCTCAGATCCCATCTGGGATTGTTTTTATAGCTTAACTCTCAGAGTGCAATCTTATTCCCAGATCCAGGGTTGGGGTGGGGTGGAGGGAGGTGCTCCTGCTTACCCTCCTTCCAGGTACAGTCTGCAGGGAGAGCTTAGCTGATCCTCAACTGATGACAGTCTCAATGTTCTCCACGGCACTGACCCATGGGGATTCCAATACCTCCTGGGAGTTATCTGACAAGGGCCAGGATGCCTCTAGGTTCTACTGTACTTGCCATGTGCCTGGTTTCCTACCATGAGGCTTCTATCCCTCTGATCCTGAAGAGGCAGGGTTAGCCGTGGGTTGGAGCAAGGCTCCGTGGGAAGGGTGCCCAGATGGGACTGGGCTGAGGAAAACAGCATCCAGATAAGAGAAGAAAGCAACGCTGCTTGGCATTTACCATGGACTCGGTGCCAGCTAACACAGGCTCACCTATCAAACCTCATGGTAGCCTTGTTAGGAAGGTACTGCCAGCCCCATTTTACAGGCAAGGATCAGGGCCTGACTTGGCCAAAGTCACAAAGCTTCATATTAGCTCAGCCAGGATGCAAGCCTAGGCCTTTCTAAACCCAAACCCACCTCGCAGTGCCCTTTCTCTGACAGTGTCTCAACATTTTGCAAGGCAGCTTCAGTCCCAAGGTGAGGCCACCTCCAGCCACTCCCTTGGAGACATGGAAATGCCCTGTTGCTTGCCCAGCCCCTGCCCACCGAGCATCTCGAGCATCCCTGGCCCCCAGGGTGGGCCCTCACACCCCTCCCACTCTCTCTCCCCTTCGCACAGGAGTGTCCCAGCGGTGTGGTCAATGAGGAAACATTCAAGCAGATCTATGCTCAGTTCTTCCCTCATGGAGGTGAGTCTGACCTTGACGACGTCCCGCCCCAACCCCTCTGTGGGGAGCAGCCGTCCTTCCGCCAGGTCCGCTCCTGCCTGCTGCCTGGCCCCCCCGGAGGGGAGAGAACTCAGAGCAGGAGGCCTCCCATAGCACACGGTGGGCAATTCGCTCAAACTTTAGCAGAAAGGGGCTCTGAAAATGGACCCGCTCCAGGAGGGGAAGAAAAACTGATAATGCAATAACATAAATTCTCACAATAGCTCTAGAAAGCAGGTATTGTGATCCCAGATGGGGTGACCGAGCTCCAGAGAAGTGAAACAATTTGCCGAGATCACACAGCTAGGGAGTGGCAGACCAGGAGTAGATCCTGTAATTGTCTCAGGCACAGCTTTGCCATGTTGGCTCTACCATTATACAGGACACTTTCCACTCTTGTCATTGTCCTTTTTTCTTTTCTTTTCTTTTTTTTTTTTTTTTTTTTTTTTTTTTTTTTTTTTTTTTTTTTGAGACAGAGTCTTGCTCTGTTGCCCTGGGTAGAGAGCTGTGGCATCACCCTAGCTTACTGCAAGCTCAAACTCCTGGGCTCAAGCAATCCTCCTGACTCAGCCTCCCGAGTAGCTGGAACTACAGGCATGTGCCACCACACCTAACTAATTTACCTATTTTTAGTAGAGATGGAGTTTCACCCTTGCTCAGGCTGGTCTCGAACTCCTGAGCTCAAGCCATCCTCACACCTCGGCCTCCCAGAATGTTAGGATTACAGGCATGAGCCATCACACCCAGCCTCTACTCTTGTCCTTAAAACAGCTGAGACAAGCAGAATTTTGAAAAAGAACTTTAGTAAATACCAGAAACTATAAAAATGAATGAATCCAAAAAGAGGCAGGGAGTGTAAAGTTTGTGCTTGTACAGCCAGGTCACGGGTGTGCTGGCCCACAGCACCTGCTCTGTTGCCCTGCCTGACTCCTGCAGGAACCAGCCTGAGCCCCACGGGTCTGGGACCACATCAGTGGCTCCTCCTGTGGCCTCCATGTGTCACATGCCACCTTGCATCCTAATCCCAAGAGCTGTCTCCTGCAGGACTGTTTCCCTGGGTTCTGACAAAACAGAGATCCAAGTGTCCCAACCATTTCCTGGGCCCTGTTTCTCATGGGCCTCTTCAGCCGCAAACAGGTGCCTACCTACATGTGGGGCCAGGGCAGCATCCCAACCCAGGTAGAAGGAGAGTTTCGTCCCATGCGGGCCCCAGAATCCCAGTTTACTGAGTTCTACTGAGCCACTGTTTGTTGAGCTTTCCCTATGTGCCAGGCATGGCCCTAGTTTAACATACTTTTTCAAAAATTCCAAGAGATAGGTCTCGCTACATCCCATTGCACAGAGATGAGAAAGGGAAGCTCAGAGAGGTTGCGTTAGATGTCTATGGCCACACAGCCATGTGGTGAGAGAGCAGCGTCCGAGCCCAGGTCTGTCTGCTCCTGAGCAAGTGCTCATCCCACGGCGTTGTGCTGCCACTCAGGAGAACATCTTCACGCAGTCACCACGCCGTTCATCCACCAGATTCCAGGCACAGGCCGGCAGGAGAGCGGTTCTCTCGGGATGGCTCGAGGGAGGGGCAAGGGCGGGAATTCACTTCCCACCTAAACCCCAGGAGTCGAGCAAGCAGGCCCCGCTCCATGATTTCCTCCTCCCTGGCACCCCGGCACCCCCTCCTCTCCTTCTTGTCGAAGCGCTGCCTCTGTGTGAAGTGCTCTCGCGGCCCTGCGCGGAGCCCCTGCCCCATCACCCGCCCTCTCTTCCCGCCTTGCAGACGCCAGCACCTACGCCCATTACCTCTTCACCGCCTTCGACACCACCCAGACGGGCTCCGTGAAGTTCGAGGTACGCAGGCCTCTCGGGTCCACTCTGGGGGTCCCTGGTGCCACCTGGCTTTCCCTCTAGACCGGGCGTCCTCAAACTATGGTCCGCGGGCCACATGCGGCCCACCCAGGACATTTATCCAGCCCGCCTGGTGTTCGTGACACCGCTGCCTGTCCTGCTCAGCGGCCGACTCGTCCTGGGCCCACACTGCGCATGTGTGGAATGTGCCCCGCGCTCTCCAACGGCCTCCCACGGCCCGAGGGACAGTGAACTGGCCCCCTGTTTAAAAAGTTTGAGGACCCCTGCTAGACCTTGGGGCACCGGGGAAAGGGTTGGATCATGGAATGCTCTCAGTCATGACAAAGAAACCTTCATTCATTTAATAAGCATTTCCTGAAGGCGGAGAGAAGCAGCAACTTCCCCAGCTCTCCAGGAATTCAGTGAAAATCGCAGCGCAGGAGCTCACACGCACACTGCTTGCCGTGTGGTGGCTTCTGTACTTAGTGCTTTGCATGTATTAACTCATTTAATCCCCATAATAGCCCTACAAAGTAGGGTTCTATTTTGGGTGGCTTTCCCAACTTCAAACAGCTAAGAAGTGTAGAAGGAGAGACTTGAATGGAGGCAGCGTGTCCCCATAGTTCATGTTCTTAGCCACTGACGGTACCGCCACTCAGATGACAGACAAACCCCTACACCCCTGGGGCAGGGCTCCCTCAGGGGAGGCTGTGTGGGGGTCTGTCTCACCCAGAGATGGGGCAGGGTAGCGACGGGAAGGCAGGAGCCTGGTTGAGCGTGGCCACGTCCTCCAGGCGGACAAGAGGACGTGGCAGGCACTGTTCTGTAAAAGCGTCACAGAATCTGACCCAAAGACACAGCTTCCCCCTGCCCGGAAGCTCAGTGGTTAATGTCACTCCTCCTGCCTTTTCCACTTCTCAGGACTTTGTAACTGCTCTGTCGATTTTACTGAGAGGAACCGTCCACGAGAAGCTAAGGTGGACATTTAATTTGTATGACATCAATAAAGATGGATACATAAACAAAGAGGTAAGTGAGCTGAAACCAGGGGCACGAAGGAGCTGCACTGAAGGTGCCTGAGCAAATAGCCCCAGTCACGAGGGTAACATTGTCTCAAGCAGGCAGGATCTGCCTTGGAGCTAACAGAGCTGGTCCCTGGCAAAATGAAGAAGGCCACCTTTGGCATCCCACATTGCCCTACCTGCCCTGCTCCCAGGTGCCCAAGAAAGAATTAAACAGATCCATTCTAACTGGATCAGACAGATTCAATGTGCATTGCACAGGGGGTGAAAATGACTTGTTTGCCTGTGAACAGCTCCTCTTCCCTAAGGAACCTGCATTGGGACAGGTTAGCAGCCACTAGTGAAAGCTAAAAGTTGAAACGGTAGAATTACCGGCAGCACATAGAAGAGAAAAGAGTGATTTTTAAGTAAGAGGAGACTAAAAGTGGATCATATTGGCCATAACCTATTTTGCCTACTAATGAAACCACAGAACAAGTGATGGAAGGCACAACCATCTCTAAAGAAATCATTACAAATAATTTCTGAATCTTCACTGCTTGACACTTTTAGAACCTCAGAGTACATGTGTCTAGCCAGTGAAATACTCAAAGATCTATCTCAAAGTTCATTTTTAGTATCTACTGTGTCCTGGTATCTCAGTGGCAGTGTGAATTAAGCCTCCTGTAACATCCTACTTACTGAGCTCTGTGCCAGGCAGGGTGCCTGGGGGTATGAATATCACCTCTAACCTTCCCCCCAACCCTGCAAGGTTCTCTCCTTACACAAGGAAAACTGAATCTCAGAGAGCTTACCCAACTTTCATTCCTCATTCATTCAGTCATGCATTTGCTTAACACATATTAAAGGGCTTATTAGGTGTTCTAGGTGCTAGAGGTCAACAGGTGAACAACCAGACTAGGCCCCCCTACTCAAGAAGCAGTGTAGAAAGATGGACAATAGACAAGTAGAATATGGTTTGGCAAGGAAGGTTAGCAAAGGCCACTATAAGGAGGTGTTGTCATACTAGAAGCGGCCATGAAAAAAGCCAGCAGGACAAGTGTTCCAGGCAGAAGGAGCAGCCCCTACAGAGGCTTTGGGGCAAGATAGAGTTTCATGTGTTCCAGAAACAGAAAAGCTTCCAGATGGCTGCAGATTCAGGTGTGGAGGAGGAGACTGGTGCACGATGAAGCTGGCAGGTTGGCAGGGTTGGGTGGTGAGGGCTAGGGTGAGGGGCCCATCCATATTCCACTGGGAAACTGCTAGATGGACATGTTCTTTGAAAGACACAAAGTACCCAGGCAGGAAAGACCTCAATGGCCGTGTGGATGTGAAAGGCTTGGAAAGCACACATTTTAAAATAAACACATGGATACAGACATATATTTCCTAGCTCTGTTGAAGGGGCCTTGGAGCAATCACACTCCTATGGCAGCGAGTGCACCTAACACGTAGACCTTGGTTTCTAAACACCATTATTCAATAAAAAGAACCAGTCTCCTTTGAGAAGTGGTTGATTTTAGTACTGGGAAAGAGAAAATACAAGGTGTGCCTGTAGCATCTTATAGTATCGGAAAGTATAGGAGTGCTTTAAAAAAAAAAATGAATGGGGCATGTCAAAGGCTATAGGAGTCAACCTGAAGGAGTTTCCAATAGTGGAAACTAGAGAAATTTGAGCAAAATACAAAATGATTAGGTTTACAACCTGTAGACTGTAAACCTATTAGTTTTACAACCTATTAGATTACAAC
The DNA here is from genome assembly GCA_008750895.1 of Mirza zaza. NCBI lineage: Eukaryota > Metazoa > Chordata > Mammalia > Primates > Cheirogaleidae > Mirza > Mirza zaza. The sequence continues at coordinate 14,192 of VSMD01027963.1, read as the reverse complement.
CTATGAAATACAGTAAACTTCCATGAGTCCACACTAATATAAAAAAAAACAACTGAATACATAAATAAATGGGGGAGACGGGGCAGCTCTTCCTTACAGAAGAATTCAATTAATAACTATAGAAGGAATAAAGGAAATACAAAGTTACCATTAGGCAAGCACTGCAGTAATAACTTTTGTAGGCAAGATACACTAACAGTACTACAATCAGTAAACAAATTTGAAAGACACCACCTTAATTAAATGATCAAGGTTGACATCACCAGTAGTAAGACATTCCAACCCCAGGCACCTCCCTGATGTGATACACTGAGAAGGATATAACATCACTTCTCTGATATTCCTGCCAAAAATGGGTAACTTCAGTCTAATCACAAGAACTAAGCCACTGAGAGACAGTCTACAAAATAACTGACCAGTACTTACGTCCTCAAGTTCCTGAAAGACAAGGTAAGAATGAAACTTACAGATTAGAGGAGACACAACAAATAAATACAGTGTTAGATCTTTGAAGAGAAAAAAGACATTCGTGAAAAGACTGATGAAATTTGAGTAAGCTCTATAATTTAGTTAATAATTTTGCAGCAATGTTAATTTTCTGGTTTGATAATTGTGCCCTGGATATGCAAGTTGTTAACATTAGAGGAAGCTGGGTGAAAGGTATGCATGAATTCTCTGTACTATTTTTATAACTTTAAATCTAAAATTATTAATAGGTTAAAATCAAGTAAGAAAAAAACAATAAAATAAAATAAGCACCTGGAATGAGAAATAACAGCCAAAGAACTCAGGATAGAGGCTGGCCCCTGGGTCTCTGTGGACATCACATCACACATCCCAAATACTCTTCTATCCCTTCCCGGATAGGGGCCAGGGTGGTCAGAATAATGGCCCCTAATGTGCTCTGATAAAAATAGCAATTCCTGAGATGTTCTGATTCAGTAGTTTTGGGGTGGACTTGAGAACTGATCTTTCTAGTAAGTGCCCCAGTCCGTGGAACCACTGGCCCCGTGTGGCCTATCGATTATCTTGCCTGTTGGTACATCTCTCTTGACTTAAAACAGTGACTGAACCTGTGAGGATTTTTCAATCTTTAAGCCAGAACATTAACTTTTCTTTAATTCACAATAATATTTCATTTGCCCCAAGTCCATCAATGGGGACCCCACACGTCACCCCTCACTGAAGACAATGCCCAAGAAGAGGTAACCTACCCAAAGCTTCTGAAGGCAGAAAACATTTTCTACTGTCTTCTCTCTAAGAGGACATGCTTGGAATGCAGCCTCTTCATCTTTCTAACTCCCTTTAATCTGCTGACGAAGGTCCTTCTAATCGCTTTCATTGCAAGGGGGACAGGGAGCCCCAAACTCTGCCATCTAAGAACTTGACCTCATGGTTCCCACACTGTGTGCTCTTTTGTCCCCTCTCCAGGAGATGATGGACATTGTCAAAGCCATCTATGACATGATGGGAAAGTACACATATCCTGTGCTCAAAGAAGACACTCCAAGGCAGCACGTGGACGTATTCTTTCAGGTAAGCATGCGTACCCTGCCACGAGAGCTTTAAGTCCAACTTAGATCTGCCCACCCAAGAGCATCCACGCAAGTAGCTTGTGTACAACCCTACACTAAGCATTGTTGGAAACAGAATAGAATTATAAGATACATTGTCCTTGAGGAAGAGACGATCTCATTAAGCAGACAAGTACACTCTGCAGAAGAGAACAGGGAAGTATATTGTTAAGTGTAAATGGCATAGTATGCTCTAAGTTCCATACAAAATTCTTGGAGGATCGGAGTAAACACAAAACTTCATTAATCACATCTGTGGAGGTGTTAAGCACTTGTGTCTGGGAAGTGAGGAGAAATAAGATAGGAAACTAGTGTGGGGCCAGATTGTGAGATCTTCAAACGGAAGAGTTTAGCCTTTTGGTAAAAGATGGGTGGCTTTGATTCTTAAGTAGGGGAGTGGTGTGATCATAGTGCCATTTTAGTAAAACGTTAGTCTAGCAACAGAGTATTAAAGAATGTCAGCGCTCTCTCCAGCCCAGCCTCCCACTTTGCAGATGGGGAAACCCAGGCCTCTCTGGCTTTACACAAGGTCGTGCAGTAAGTGACAGAGACAGCATCAGAACCTCTTGTGTCCAGTGTTCTTCCTGCCACAGGGACAGGCTAGTAGGGAGTCTAGGTAAGATGTGTTAGGGTGTCAGCAGAATAAGGCACAATGAATGCTGGGTGTCTGGAGCAAGTCTTCTGATTTAAGGAAGTTCATGGGTGTCAAAGTGCTGTCACCAGGGACTGACTGGAGTTGTCTGGCTGGTGGAAGACCACCCTCATTCTCAGGGCAAAGCTGGTTCACAAGCAAGAGATGGAATGCAGATCACCAGGTTCTTTAAAGGGCTTTCTGTTGTGTCTTTCAGAAAATGGACAAAAATAAAGATGGCATCGTGACTTTAGATGAATTTCTTGAATCATGTCAGGAGGTAAGGAGAGATCTCAGGGCACACTAACTCTAAATCTGGGGCTTGGGGACCTGCCCCCAAGGAAGGGAATGAGAAACCTGCACATGCCTGCAACCCCTCTGATCAGAGCCAACAGCAACGGCTCAGAAGGCCAACAATTCCACTCCTCAACCTGGCCTGTGGCTGGTCTGGGTTAAGCACAGGACTGAACAGACAGCCTAAGTAGAGGCCTGGGGGGATGTGAAAATACAGAGGGGGGGCTCTGAAAATAGAGTGAAAATAGAGTTCCCAAGTGGGCAACATCGTCATTTTCCTACCTGCCTTTAGCTCGATGCCCCATTCCCCAGGCTATTAGGGAATAGCTAGGGAAAAAAATCTACAGCTGTGATTCTCAAACCATAGTGCACATACCAATTGCCTGGGATGGGCCGGGCATGGTGGCTCACGCCTGTAATCCTAGCATTCTGGGATGTCAAGGCCAGCGGATTGTTTGAGCTCAGGAGTTTGACACCAGCCTGAGCAAGAGTGAGACCCCATCTCTGCTAAAAAAAATAGAAAGAGATTGGCTGGACAACTAAAAATATATAAAAATATTAGCTGAGCATGGTGGCGCATGCCTGTAGTCCCAGCTACTCAGGAGGCTGAGGCAGGAGGATTGCTTGAGCCCAGGATTATGAGGTTGCTGTGAGCTAGGCTGATGCCATGGCACTCTAGCTGGGGCAACAGAGTGAGACTCTGTCTCAAAAAAAAAAAATTTGCCTGGGATGATTCTAAAAACGTACATTTCCAGGCCTTTATCCCAGACACTCTAGATCTAGGGTAGGGTCTAGAAATCCTCATTTTAACACAAATGCCCTGGACCAATGCTTCTAAAACTTTAATGTGCACAACAATATCCTTGAAGATCTTATTAAAATCCAGATTCTAATTCCATAGATCTAACATTCTTCCAGGTGATGCTGGTGCCGCTGGTCCTTGAACCACAATTTTCATTGTCTAACAAATAAACTGGCCCCAGAGTATCTTCCAGAGATTGAACTGGAGATAATTGCTTCATCTACTTTAGAGATATGCATTTATATCTCTACATTATTTTAGAAAAGTACATAGTTACTCTGAGCTCCAACCAAGAAGAGCTGCAAATGCAAGAAAGCAGGGGAGGAGTTATTAACACATTCTGGGCACCTACCGAGTGCTCTGAGCACTACATAAATGTCACAGTAACCCTCTGATGTAGGTGTCCTATATGCAGGGTGACACTCAAAATATTTAACAAGTAGAATAGACTGAATATTGACCACTTGCAACTGACTTTGAGCAATCAGGGCCTTAGATGATGCTTGCTAAGGTGGGTATTAACTCATCAGTTGATGAATCTTTGGGTGGCCCAGGGGCCCCAAGCAAGTTACCATGTAGCCAAAGGGGAAGATTCTGGGGTTTGAGAGGCAGCTCAGGTCAGCAGCTATTTACCAGTAGTATTCAAAATATTTTAACATTTAATCATTATGAACTGGCTGGATAGCAATATTGATCATACTCATTTTCAAGAAGAGAAAACTGAGGCATTGGCAGATTAAGAGATGTGGCTAAGGCCACAGTAAGTGATGGAGATGAAACTTGAACTCTGTCTTTCTAACTTTAAATACCATGACCTATGGAAGTGTGATTTTTTTTTTATCTTGCTTATCAGGTGAGAGATTTTTTAATCGATTTAGTTTTTAACATTAGCAACTTTTTCTATTGCTATTCATTAACTCATTTCTTTTTCATAACCCACCTTAGAGGTAGATATGCTCAACCTCATCTTACACATAAAGAAACTGACTCACAGAGAGATTAAATAACTTGCTCAAGGTCACATTACTAAGTGACAGACTCAGGACTTGAATTCAGGCAGCTTGAATACTAGGCAATAATTTCTCCCTGTCCTAGCAACTTTTAAAGATTCAAGTCACCAGAATTAACTTTTGTCTCCATTGACTTTCTCTAACACAGGTCTGTATGCTAGTTCCTTAAAATGTTATCTAAATTATTTTCTTCCTTCCTATTTATTTCAGTTTTCTAGGATTTATTTCTAGTTTTCTTGAGATAGAAGTTTAGATCACTGATTTTCAACCATTCTTTTCAAATATATATACTTAAAATAGTAAATTTTGTTTCTGGGTACTACTTTAGCTGAATACTGCTTTAGATCCCACAAATTTTGAGATGTCATATTTTCATTATATTTTAATTCAGAATATTTTTGTCTGTGACCAATGGATTTAGAAGTGTGTTGCTTAGTATCCAACATTTGAGGATTTCATGTTCAGTACTACACTTCAGAGAATATATGATAAAAAAATGTAAACTAGAGATATGCAATAAGAAAACCAATAAAGCCAAAAGTTCCCTCTTTGAAAAAATCAATAGTTGATAAATGCTTATCAAGACTTATTTTAAAAAGAGAGAAAACTCAGATTATCAATATAAGAAATCAGAATATCAGAAATGAAAAAGGTAAAATCACTATAGTCTTTACTACAGAATTAAAAAGATAATTGTTCATTATCTAATACATTTGATAACATGAAATCTATAAATTTCTTGCAAAACACAACTTATCAAAACTAACACAAAAATAAATAGAAAATCTGAATAGTCCTATGTCTATTAAAGAAATTGAATCTTTTATTTAAAACTTTCCCCCAGAGAAAATGGCAGGTTCAGAGGTATCACTAGTACATTTCTTTAAAGAAGAAATGATACCAATCTTATACACACTCAGGGAATAGAAAAAAAGGAAAAACTTCTCAACTTGATTCATGAGGCTAACAGACCCTAATATGGAAATTTGACAAGGCCACTACAAAAAAATTTCAGGCTAATATATTTTTTCTGAACATATATGTAAAAATCAAATCCAGAAATATATTTTTAAAAAGTATAATAAATCATGAACAAAGTGGTTTATTCCAGGAATGCAAGGTTGGTTTAACATTCAAGAATTGGTCAATATAATTAATCACTTTAATAGAATAAAAAGGAAAATATGTGATCATCTCAGTAGACTTAGAAAAATCATTTGATAAAATACAATTGCCCAGAGATTCTTAAAAGAAGCAACTTGCTGTTTTACTAGAATATTTATTTCTTCTGAATTCCTCTTTAAGGCTAGCGGAGGTGCTTCTTGCTTTGAGATGATCACTTTCTACGTCCCCACCCCTTGCTCCTTGTTTCCCACACCCTTGTGGAGTTCTTTCCACATAGGATATTTGAGGTTTGCTCACCAGAGTCACAGAGCTTCCCAGGGAGGAGCCTCAGAGAGTTCTAAACATCCTCTTTTCCCTCCTCCTTCCCCAGGATGACAACATCATGAGGTCTCTCCAGCTGTTTCAAAATGTCATGTAACTGGTGACACTCAGCCATTCAGCTCTCAGAGACATTTTGCTAAACGACCACCTTAACACCCTGATCTGCCCTCGTTCTGATTTTACACACCAACTCTTGGGACAGAAATACCTTTTACACTTTGGAAGAATTCTCTGCTGAAGACTTTCTATGGAACCCAGCATCACAGGGCTGTCTCTGATTGCCAGCTCTTCCTCTTCCTTCTTCTTGAGAGAGAAAAGATGAAATTTGAGTTTGTTTTGGAAGCATGCTCATCTCTTCACACTGCTGCCCTGTGGAAGGTCCCTCTGCTTGAGCTTAAACAGTAGTCCACAATTTTCTGCTTCCATGACCCCAGCCCACTGCCTCCAAGTTGAGTAGAGCTTGACGAATCTGGAAGCAAGAGGACCTGAGCCAAGTGCACACCATTCTCGGATGGCCTCCCAAACCAATGTGCCTGTGTCTCTTCCTTTGGTGGGAAGAATGAGCGTTATACAGAACAATTAGAATCTACCATGACTAGATTGGGAGAGCCAGAACCTAACACATGTGCGAAAGGACTGAATTATTAAGCATGGCGTTGTCTGATGACTCAAACTGCCCATGTCATTTGTATCCAGAGACAAGGACCAATAGTTCTCTCACAACTAACATCTGTGCTGGTAGTACAAGTCCATTAACATGCCCAGGAAGGGAGCCATTGCCCAGTGGTCCATACCTCCACTCCATCCCCTGCTTGAGCCCAGCACTGCATGTCTGTCCCTCCCCCAAAGTCCAGAATGCCTGCAAATTGCTGTAATTTTATACCATGTTCTAATCAATAAACAGAACTATTTCTTACACTCTCAATCATTTCTTCCATGACTCCATTGGGTAGGAGAGGTAAGGTGTGAAAAGCAAAGGTTAGTCCATTAATTTGGCATCCAGTTATTAGTACAGTCAGCCCTTGGTATACACAAGGGATTGGTTCCAGGAGCCCCACATACACCAAAATCCAAGAATACTCAAGTTCCACAGTTGGCTCTGTGGAACCTGTGTCCATGAAAAACTGGCTCTCCGTAAACATGGGCTTCACATCCTGTGACTATTGTATTTTCAGTCACATGTGGTTGAAAAAAACCCTCATATACATGGACCCACACAGTTCAAACTCATGTTGTTCGAGGGTCAGTATACTTATGTTATGCCAGGGCTGTGCCAAGCAGTGACATCATCCTTTTCCAGTCCCCAAGCCTTCCCAAGCAAACATCCGATTCAAATGCAAATAAATACTGTGACCGCATGCAAATACAATTTCAAGACAAGACCCTTCACAGCACCTTTCTTCCAACAAGATTTCCACTCCTAAGACCCTCTAATGTGAGAAAGGGGGGAAAGGACACCACAAGGGAGCCCCTTGTGGTGTAGATAGGGATGCAGAGATGAAGAGGCTGGAGGACCCCCGCTGAGGGACTTGGAGTCCAGAGGTGGATCAAGTGGCTTCAGACTACACCCAGCAAATAATAATTACCTATGTTGAACATTGTGGGTCTTAGTTCCCCTTTGACATCACATTGAAAAGATTAAGAGGTAACAGTAGCATTCTTGGAAAGAAAGCAATCTACCGAACCCCTATTATGTGCCAGGTGCTACACTAGGGGCTTTATTTACATTATCTTATTTTTGCTCACAGGAGAACATTCCAGAAGGTAGAGTCCTGGTTTTACTGATGAGGATACTGAAGCTCAAAGAGGTAAGGGGACCTGCCTAAGGTAGCACAGCTAAGAGACAGGGACCCCATAGGTATTAAACTCTTCTCACTCTATCATAGAGCCTTCCTACTAGGTGGATTCTGCCTCGCCCCAAGGAACTGAGATACTTCCCACAAATCTCATCATCTATACATTATTCTTTGAACCCATGTAACAGACGAGGAAACATACAGAGAAGGGGAATGTCTCAGGTAACCATGGATCACTAGCAGGAGCTGGTCACCAAAACGTCTCCTGTGTTTGTAAAATATTCCCACTTTGATGGCTATTATCATTGCCTCTCACATTTGAAAACTGTAGGAGCTGCAGGTCTGTTCCCCTGTTTTGGCTTCTTGGGTGCAGCTCCTAAGGCTGCTGGACACGTGGCTGATCTCCAGCAAGGCATCTACTTAGCCCCAAGTGGTGGATCTACACTCATGACCCTTCCCATGTGGGGTCTGAACCTGCATCATGAGGCTGTACAATGTCTCGGTCGGTGGTCCTCCGCCCTAGTGACTCATCAGAATCACCTGGGGAACTTTGAAAATGTCCCAACCACAGACCAATGGAAATACAATTTCTGAACGTTGGGCCTGGGCCTCAGAATTCTTTAGAGGCTCCCAGGTGGTTGTCATGTGCACACAAGACACAGCTAAGATGGGGAACCGACCACATCAGTGCTAGGAACGGAGCACATGGTCCGAGCCATCCCCCAGCCACAGTGACTGATGCAGGAGTAGGCCTGGGACCTAAGCCAAATCAAACGCCATGACTCCTACAACTTGTGCTGGGAATAATGAGACAAAGATGTTCTCTCTCCTACTGGACAGGAATGAGAAAGCCTGTAGCCCTAAGACATGTTGCTAACTATTGAGAAATTCTGGCCGGGCGTGGTGGCTCACTCCTGTAATCCTAGCACTCTGGGAGGCCGAGGCAGGCAGATCGTTTAAGCTCAGGAGTTGGAGACCAGCCTGAGCAAGAGCAAGACCCCGTCTCTACTAAAAAAAAAATAGAAATAAATTAGCTGGACAAATAAAAATGTATACATAAAAAATTAGCCGGGCATGGTGGCATATGCCTGTAGTCCCAGCTACTTAGGAGGCTGAGGCAGAAGGATTGCTTGAGCCCAGGAGTTTGAGGTTGTTGTGAGTTAGGCTGACACCACCATGGCACTCTAGCCTGGCAACAGAGTGAGACTCTGTTTCAAAAAAAAAAAAAAAAGAAAGAAAGAAAGAAAGAAAAATTCTAAGAATTTATCTGCTAATCAATGGGCTAATAAACTAGACATCACATAAGGCAAGGCAGAAAGATTAAAAAACAAAAAAACCAGAAACTAAGCCCTGGATGATATCATTGATCTGCTGAATCGAGCTGCACCTGGAGCTAGGCACACCTCTGCCCTTTTCGGTTACCGGTGTCAGATGCCTATATAAGGTCTAGGCCAGTGTTTCTCCACCCTGGCTGCACAGAATCACCTTGGGAGCAGAGAAAGGGAAATTTTTTGAAGTGCCAGTTGCCTGGGCCTTATCCCAGATGAATTGGCTCAGAGTCTCTGCAGGTGCAGCCTTGAGCACCAGCACGCTGTAAAGGCTCTGCAGGTGGTTCCAATGCGCACCGAGGCCTGAGGACCTCTGCTCTAGATCAGGGGAAGGGCTTGTGCCATTCTCCCTGCATCAGCCAGACCACAAGTAAGAAACCAACAGTCCTGAGCACACAGCGCTGAGAGGAAAATCAGCAGCTGGGGACATTCGGAGAGGAGTCAGGGTGGAAGGAGGATTCAGAACTGACCTCCACATGGATCACAACAGAAAGGGACATGGTTGTCCTGGTAGGCATGGGGAAAGGACACGCTGCGGCAATGAGAGGCTCCTGGCACCCTCTCCAACTTGTCCTCTTGGAGGGATCCTCTCCTCCTGAACCGCCCAACCAGTTCTCACCATCGCACCCGCTGGTGGGGCCTCGCCGCGCAGCAGGGGCTGTGGCTGTCTTGCCCATATCCTCTTGGTGGGCAGGTGGACTCAGCTGCTGCCAACCACCTCTGACTGTCACAGGCAGAGTCCAGCCATGACAGCCCACTATGCTTTGGATGTCTGTCCTGTCCAAACCTCATGTTTAAATTTGATCCCTGATTTGGAGCTGGGTCCTAGTGGGAGGGTCTTGGGTCATGGAGGGTGGATCTATCATGAATAGATTAATGCCCTCCCTGCAAGGGGAGGGCGAGTGATCTCATCTCGCTGGATTAGTTCCCTCCAGAGCTGGTTGTTAAAAAAAGCCTGGCACCTCCCCCCTCTCTCTTGCCTCCTCTCTCACCCTGTGATCTCTGCACAGCCTCACCTTCCACCGTGAGTGGAAGCAGCCTGAGGCCCTTTCCCAGTCTAGAACTTTCCAACCACAATCATAAACCAAATAAATATTGTTTCTTTATAAATTACCCAGCCTCAGATAGTCCTTTATAGCAACATAAAATGGACTAAAACACAGCCCTGCTCTGCCTGTGGACAGGGCAGGCCGGAAGAATCAGGTCATCAGCAGGTTCTGGAAGTAGCTGTTACCAATGACTGGTGAGGGTTGGTGGGCAAATACCCAGACCCCACTCCTCTCGGTAGGAGGAACTCTGTGGTCCTTTCTGTGCTGTCTTCTGACTTCCTGGGTAGGACTGAGCCCTGACTTCCCACAGCGGCACCCTATGATGAATAAGACAGATATTTACGACCTGCTTTCATCAACCTCGAGTTCTAGTGGGAGGAAACAGAAAACGAATGAAATGATTTTAGATAAAGTAGCATGAAGAGAATACATGTGTGACATGTTGGAGAGTGACCAGAGTGGCCAGTGGCAGAGGGTGGGGAAGCAGGCACTACTTTACACAGGGCAGAGAGTGAGGCTTGTCTGAACAGCAGACTGCAGAGCTTGGCAGGAACTCAGGCTCTCCAGGGACAACATCTACCTGAGTCTCCCACAACCTCTGAGACAGGTGTCTATCCTGGGAGCCTACCTTTCAGATGAAAATAACGATGCCCAGAGACATGGAGGGACTTGCCCACATAGCTGGAAATAGGCTTAACAGCCTGCCAAGCTCCAAAATCCATGCCCAGCTTTATTTCTTAAAGAGTGTGAAAACCATTCTCCATCTATTCCTAAAACTAGCTCTAATGATACACAAACACCAGGAGGTGTTAGGAAACAGCTGTCATGAAAACTATTAGTAAAAAGCAATGAAAACAAACCCATGACTCCAAGCCAAATTACTTTCCCTTGAAAGGCAATAATGCGAGTTCATGTGCAAAGATGGCCATATGGGTTTCTCATAGAAGCTGAAATAAGTGTGTCCTTCCACATCAAAATCAGGCCCAACCTAACGGGCAGACTTGGCAAGCTCTGCACCCTAGTCTAGTGCCTGACTGGGGACCAACAAAACTCAGGACTCAAAGAGTAGGGGTGCCAACCTCACCAGGCAGAATTTTGAATACCCTTGAGACTCTGGGGAGCTAACCACACTCCCAGTTCTAGGAACAGAGCACATGGACAGGGCCAAGCCAACTCTTACCTCCGTGCCTCTGGCCACAGTAAGAGCTCAGAGGAAGGCATAAAACCTAATCTAGTCCAAACAGCATGGAACACTGGGGCTTTTACTGAGAACAATGAAACAAAGTTGGTCGTTTTCCTGTTGGAAATGAATGACAAAATGCACAGCCCTGGGACCCACAGGAAACCATTTTGTGACCGGCAGGGAAGCCAACCTGTAGTAGATGAATACCAGCGATCACAGGGGTCAAGGCAGAGGGATGCAGAGAAATGGGCTCCTCGGTAATGTCATTGACCTGCTGGATCAAGCTTCATCTGAAGCTACATTTACCTCTGGTGTTGTTGGTTGTATGTATCAATAAATATTAATAATTCATTTTTTATTATTTAAGGCAGTTTGAGTTGAACTTTCTGTAACGTGCAACTTGACACTTTCCATTAAGAAGCATCATTGCCTCACCCTCCCTGGTGTTTGTTCTGGCCATTCATTCCCAGCCAAGCTCTTCCAGCTACCTCGCCTCACTCCCCACTCCCTACTGGAAGCCCCAACCCAGCCCTCTGCCCACAAAGCCCAGTCAGGGCCCCTTATCCAGACTAGTGGAGGCAACAAAAAGGTGACCCCAACCCTACTTCACCTCCCCCGCCCGCCCCCGGTGTAAGCCACATTCAACAGGTGTTCTCCTTAGCTACACCTAAAGAGGCCAAGGATTTAGTGGCAGAGAGTTGGGAACTAGAAGTATCCAATCCTCCCACCACCTAACCCCAGCCCCACTTCCTGCCCGGCCCTCAGGCCAAAGACCCTCACTGCTCATGCCAATGCAGAATAGGCAAGTGCCCGGGGGGAAGTCAGATCATTGTGGATTCCGTGGAGAAGAGCGACAGAGGACACTAAAGTAGCTATTGGTCAAGAAACAAGCAAAAGGAAGAGAGAGGAAGTCAGGGAGGTGTTCGGGAGGCAGAGGAGGAAGAAAATAAAAGAGCTGATAAAGTCCTTACGTGGTAAGTGTCAGCCCACTAGGATGGTTAATTTGATGTGCTAACTTGAGGAGGCCGTGGGACCCAGTTTCTGGTTAAACACCAGTCTAGACACTGCTCTGGAGGAATTTTTTAGATGAGATTAACATTTAACACATGAACTGCCATGTGAGTTGTATTTAACTCCCGCTAGTTTTGAGCCCAGGGCCTTGTGAAGCATATGAAGACTCAATTCTCCAAAACAAATTCAATTAGTATGTCATGAGTCACATACAACTCAAGTGTAAAAATTGATTCTAGTGCTGCACAAGTTGCACATAACTCACACAGAGAAAACACAAATAATACCAAATTTTTCATTACATTAGAAAGGACTGTTTTGTTTTGAAAGTTTTTATTCTATTTTCACAATAAAACACCATGGTCCCAGGGGAAAACAAATTTTTCTAGTGTGGCAGTGAATGTGTTAAATCAATAGACTCTGAGCACAGCAGATTACCTGCCATAATGTGGGTGGGCCTCACCCAATCAGTTGAAGGCCTTAAGAGAAAGGACAGAATTCCCCAAGAAAGAAGGAATTCTGCCCCCAGGTTCCCTTGGAACTCTGGGGTCTACAACATCTACTCTTTCCTGAGTCTTGATTTTAGACTCACCAGTCTCCACAATCGCAAAAGCCAATTCCTTAAAGTAAATCAGTGTGTGTGTGTGTGTCTGTGTCTGTGTGTGTGTGTCTGTACACACACACATGCATCCCATTAATTCTGTTTCTGGAGAGCCCTGACTAACACACGCATTAAAACCAATGCGTGTCCTTCAGGGGATCCAAGTTTGGTTGAGGAAACACAGGGTCAAGGTTAAACACAACTGTACCAAAATTAGATAATTCTAGATGGCCAGGAAGGGACTGTAAGAGCGCCCGTCTGATGAGCAGCCACAGCCCCAGGAGACCAGAGGGACTGGCACCTCCCACGCGCCAGCACCTCCTGCGCTGCGCCCCACTTAGGACCACAGCAACCCTCTGGAACAGGAGTGGAAATAATCTCCCCATTTTCCAGACGGGGAGAGCTCAACAAGGTGAAGTCGCTGGCCCAAGGTCGCACTGCTAGTCATTAATGGGCACAGAACCTAATAACGATAACGACAACGACCACAGCAACCTGTATTCAGTGCTAATAATGGCCAGACAGCACTCTGAATGCCCACGATAAACTATCTCATTTAATCATCACCAGAAAGGCCCTGTTTCATGTGATGTCCCATTTTATCCACAAGGAAACCGGCTCAGAAGTGACGGGGTCAGGTTCAGGTCAGCGAGTGGATCCCAAAGCCCGTTCTGTGCGCACCCCAGCCCGCCACCGCTCCCAGGGCAGCAGGGGTGCGGGTCACGAACGGCGGCCCCCTGAGGAGTCCAGCAGTCCTGGAGGCGTCCTGTCGGAGGTGGGGCCGGAGGAAGACAGGCAGGGCCCAAGGGGGGCAGGGGCCCCAAGGGCAGCGGCGGGAAGGGCGAGGGGCGTGCCGGACCGAAGGCGGCGCCGCAGGGGGAGGGGCGGGCAGGCTCCGGCACGGCCTGGGATGCCAGGCTGGGGAAACGGGCTGCCCCGAAGGCGAGGCGGCAGGGAGCCACAGAAGGTGCAGACGCCCGACGGAGCTGCAGGCCGGGAGGGAGGTGGAGGCAGGGTGCGTGGAGAGTCCCAAAGGCGGAGAGGCTCCGGGAGGGACGGTGGGAACCTCGACGGGCCTCGCCGCCCTCCTGGGCGACCCGCGGAGGGGTCGCCAAAAACAGCGGGAGCTCGTGCCGGGCGGGAGACGCAGGAGGGCACTGCGGGGCGCGCGGCGCCGACTGGAGGTGGGGGACGCGGGTGCTGTTCGCCGCCGCGCCGCCAGATGGAGCCCGCGCCCGCCGAATGCGCCGGGAGCCGCCGCCGGCCGCCCGCACGGGCCCGCCAGGGAGCGCCGGGACCCCCGCCCTCCGGACCCCTGCCCTCCGGACCCCGCCCTCCGGGATCCCGCCCCCCGGACCCCGCCCTCCGGACCCCGCCCCCCGGACCCCTGCCCTCCGGACCCCGCCCTCCGGGATCCCGCCCCCCGGACCCCGCCCTCCGGACCCCGCCCTCCGAACCCCGCCCTCC
>VSMD01027961.1:0-14199 GCA_008750895.1 Mirza zaza | reverse complement strand
TTTTTGAGACAGAGTCTCACTTTATTGCCCAGGCTAGAGTGAGTGCCGTGGCGTCAGCCTAGCTCACAGCAACCTCAAACTCCTGGGCTCAAGCAATCCTGCTGCCTCAGCCTCCCAAGTAGCTGGGACTACAGGCATGTGCCACCATGCCCGGCTAATTTTTGCTATATATATTAGTTGGCCAATTAATTTCTTTCTATTTATAGTAGAGATGGGGTCTCGCTCTTGCTCAGGCTGGTCTCGAACTCCTGAGCTCAAATGATCCGCCCACCTCGGCCTCCCAGAGAGCTAGGATTACAGGCGTGAGCCACCGCGCCCGGCCCGTAATCCTTGCTATTGGTCTAATCTGCATCAGCCCTGGGAAACCTAGCTCCAAGATAAACAAGGGGCATCTTCCACTGGGAGTGAAATGTTGAAACTGCTTATTGTCACTGCTCACTGGGTAAAGCGGCCATATGCACTGATAGTTGACTCCTGTCTCGCTTTATACTCCTGGACACTTATTCCAGTTCTGCTGCTTAAGCTGCAGACCATTCCAGCTTCTCTTTTTTTGGAAACTTTTATCTATTGTAGGCATAGTCCTATCTCCTTCTACATTTACCCCATCTACAAGATCCTCCTTATAAATATCTCCTCTGTGTTTGCTGGAGCATCTTTTCTGATTATCTGTGGTGGAGACAGTGATAGTGCTTATTATTGAGAGCTGTACTATGTACCAAGTATAGAGTAAGCAGTATGCTTTGTCTCATTCAATTCTAACCACCACCATCATATTAGGTAGACACTATTAATATTTCCATTTCATAAATGAAGAACTAAAAACCAAGGCTTAGAGAGTATGGATCTAAGTGGGGTCTCATCTTTTATCTGTGGACTGTGGTGCTTGCTGTCAGTCAGTCTTTGACATAGCACCTAGGAAAGAAACTGAATCAGTTTGAACATACTGCCCAAACATTAGGTCAATTGGAAATGGTTAGGAAAAGGGGAGGATTCATTATAAAAACCAACTGAATAAAGTTTAAGAGGCCCTATAAGTTCAAAGACTTGAATTAAAGGTAGAAAGAAGAAGAGCTTAGAAAAAGTTAGCCTTCATGGCCTATGGCAGGCGTCCTCAAACTACGGCCTGCGGGCCACATGCTGCCCACCTAGGACATTTATCCAGCCCACCAGGTGTTTTTGCTGCCGCTGTCTGTCCTGCTTAGCAGCCGACTTGTCCTGGGCCCACAGTGCATATGTGTGGAATGTGCGCCACACTCTTGATCAGCCCTCCAATGGTCTGAGGGACAGTGAACTAGCCCCCTGTTTAAAAAGTTTGAAGACCCCTGGCCTATGGCCTTAGATCTGGCATCATTTAAAAGCACTGACTTAGGGAGGATGCCTACCTACCACATTCCAATCTTTGTTCCTTTGCATCCTTTGCCATCTGGTTATATTCCCTCTTCCCATTCTCATTATCTGCCCATCTTTTTTTTTTTTTTGAGACAGAGTCTCACTTTATTGCCCAGGCTAGAGTGAGTGCCGTGGCGTCAGCCTAGCTCACAGCAACCTCAAACTCCTGGGCTCAAGCAATCCTGCTGCCTCAGCCTCCCAAGTAGCTGGGACTACAGGCATGTGCCACCATGCCCGGCTAATTTTTGCTATATATATTAGTTGGCCAGTTAATTTCTTTCTCTTTATAGTAGAGACGGGGTCTCGCTCTTGCTCAGGCTGGTCTCGAACTCCTGAGCTCAAATGATCCGCCCACCTCGGCCTCCCAGAGAGCTAGGATTACAGGCTTGAGCCACCGCGCCCGGCCTATCTGCCCATCTTTGACACTGCTTTTTCTCTCACCTGTTACCTGACATCAACTTGGGCAACTTGATTGATATTTGTATTGATGACCCATATACTAGTCAGACCCAAGTCTGTGTGTGAGACCCTCTACTTCATTAACCCATATGATCACAGATGACCAGAGTTTGGGTCTGATTATCCCCTGGGCCAGCTCCTTCTCTGAGGTCACAAGTTCTGAATTCCTTTCCTACTACAGCCTCTTAGTTTTCTACTCTATTATTTCTACTGTGTTCTCTGTTTTTTAAGGTATGCACTGCTTCTACCCCTTTGCTGCTGGCCCACTGTGTCTCAGGTTGTATCACTCGAATACTTTGTAAATAAAGGGGTTGAATGGTTAATGTGGTGGAAAATACTGCACATTATATTCTCTAACTGAGAATGATTCTGTGCAATCTTATAGTAAAGAAATATGTTTAGTTTTGTTTTATTAAACATTTTTTCCAGACTTATTTATAAATAGCTTCTGGGTAACAGCTTATTTCCCTTGTATCTAGTATTCCATGGAACACGCTTGCAAAGCACAGTTGTAATGAGGAAGGGAGGAAGAAAGGGAGAGAGAAAGAAAGGGAAGGAGAGAAGGGGGAAATAATAAATCTGACTGATAGGCCTTACTCAGAGTTTATTATTAAATCTTAACTTGGTCTTTGGTTCTTGTTGTCTTTTATGTATTTCCTCATTACTGTATGATTCCAAACCTTTTTGTTGTTTTCTAGTCTTTATCCACACTACACTGTCCATGTGCTCCTACTTCACACCTCACTGAGAGATAGAGGCCATCTAAAAGGGAAATTCAGTTTCTTCACGTCAAGGGTTTCAGTATTCTTCTCTTTCTTGTTATTGCAAAGGCAAAGCTAGTCTTATTTCATTCCTTAAATTCAGCTTGTCCAAAACAGAATCATACTTTAGGGTACATATATTACTATACCTTTTCTGGCCTCCTTCCTCTTTCCCCGATGCCTGGTTAATGCCTGCTTGACTTTTAGTATTCGGTGTGGCTGTCACTTCTGTAATTTACTTTAAAACATTGCTTTTTAGACTTTCCTTTTTAGAGAAGTTTTGGATTCACAGCAAAATTGAGCAAAGATACAGAGATTTTCCATGTACTCCCTGCCCCTATGCATACATGCATAGCATACTCATTATCAATATTCCCTACCAGAACGGTATGTTTGTTATAATTGGTGAACCTATGTTGATACATCATTATTACCCAAGGTCCTGTAGTCAACTTTCTAATTATCCATCTTCCATACTCTTCCTTGTAGGAGGCTGTGATTTGTTCATTCTTATGTCTCTAACACTTAACATAGTGCTAAGAACTTTATTTTTTTGTTTGTTTGGTTTTACATTTACCTGTTTATTATAAATGATATTACAAAGAGATGCATAGGGCAAGGCCTGTGGGAAGAGGTGTAGATCTTCCATGCCCTCCTCTGATGCCCCACCCTCCAGGAGCATCCACATGTTCAGCTATCTGGAAGCTCCAGCTAAGAACTTTAAATGCCACTTAATGCAGATGACATTTCAATCTTTTATCTTCAAATCTTTCTCTCTGTCAGCTTCTAATTTAATTGCCCATTGGATTTATACACCTGGATATTCCATGAGTACCTAAAACGAGCCTTATTACCACTCCTACTACAGATTCTCTGTGAATGGTTCCATCTTCTATCTATTCATTCACTCAAGCTAGAATTCGTTAATCATCTTAGCTGTCCTACTGTGTCTCAGCCACCTCTCCTGCTGATCTCCCATTCGCTCATCTTATGGTAAGATGCCACAATTTAACTTCCTTAAGCACTTCTTGAGTCTTGCCTCTGTTTCTGTCACATGTGTCTCAGCTATACCATCATTGTGACTCAGCTGGTAGATTGCATTGCAACAGTCATTTAGCTGACCCCTATGTACAGTGTTGGTCCCTTTGATGGGTTGATCAGTGTTGATCCATCTTTCATGCTACTCACACACAGTGAGCTATCTGAAGCATATATCTTAAAACGTTCTGTGGCAGTGCATCTATTTTCAGCTCTATTGGGTGATATTTACGGCAGCCATGACCTTGCCTCTGCCCACCTCTGCAGCATCATTTCATGCTACTTTCCTGCTCCAAACTGGATAGTCTAATAACTTAATTATTTGTGGTTCTGCTTCATGCTATTTGCTTGCTCTTAATCCATCCTTCAAGACTCAGCTCAATCTTTATCTCTTCTGGGTACCTGTTTTTGTCCTCTCAACCTCTGCTAAACACTCCTCTCTGTGCGCACAGTGGTACCTGTGCAAAACTCCATACACTTGTCACATAAGACATGATCTGTCTACAAAATGTCTGCATCCTTGTGAGGCTAAACTTCTCCAGGACATCTAGCCCTATTTTCTAGTTTATCACTGATGCTCAGTAAATATTTCTCGATCTAGTTCAAGATATTCAAGGGAAGTCATCTAGCACACAAAAATGTGGGTCTTATGTCACAGTCTCTTTTTGAGAGATTTAGGAATTATTTGTGTAAGGTTATACTTGACCATTTGAGATTGGCAATTGGTAGAGGGAAAAGATGAGGCCAATATATGTAACCTATATGGTTGTTACATGGCATTTTTACCTCAAAAAGTAGTAAGTTTCTAGAGGATAGAGACAGTGTATTTTTTTTAAACAGGCTTAATTCACTTTATTTTATTTTATTTTTTTTGTATAAAAATGCTATGGTGTAGCCACAGCTGGAGCCTGGGTCCTTAGCACAGAGACTCTGGTGTGGGTCTTGACAAGGTGGTCAGTGAATTCCTGGTAGGGAAATTTGGTGAATAGGGTCTCTTTCCAGAGGTCAAGGGTCAGATAGCTATAGGTCTTAGAGCTGGCATCAAAAGTGGCCTTGGCAAAATTGCCCAGAGTGGCAGTGCAGTCACTGGCTAAGGTGAAGCAGTCATCAAAATCAGCCATCAGCAGCACTTTCTTGGGCACAAGAGATGAGAAAATGCCAGTTCCTTTAGGGGCAGGGATGAGACATACTAGTGCAGAGCTGCAGTGGCCTGTTACCTTGCAAGGAACGATGTTGGGCTTGCTGATCTTGTTCTCCCAGTAGCTTTTGTCCTACATGGGGACAATGGAGAGCTTGGCCAGATCATGGCCCCTCAGTTGGCAGTGGCTACCTCCTTGAAGTGCTTAACACACAGACCCATGTGACCATTGTAGTCCCCAGTAGTAACAAACACCTTGAACCTGGTCCAGTGGCCAGTGCAGGTCTGCATTTCCACTGGCATAATCTTCAAAACCTCATACTTGAGAGATGCCCACAGGAAAAAGTCAATGATCTTGGACTCCTTGATGAGCAGGGAGAAGATGTAGATCTCCTCCAGGGATTTGATCTTCATGTCTTTCACCAGGCAGCCCAGCTTCCTGGCGAGTATCCACTCCTTGTCCTCAGCCTTGCCTCCGTGTGCTCCGTGGCCTCCACCCTGGCCCAGACCACGGTCATGAATGCCGCTGCCAAAGCCTTCACGGAAGCCACTGGTGGCTTCCCATTCCAGAGCCCCTGGGGTCTCTGGGCCCTCCCGCTGCACCTGGGTTATCTGCCATTTGGTGTTTTCTTGGAGAAGAAACGTTACATTGTTTATCTTTGTGTTTATTCCTCATAATACTCAATCTGATATCCCAGACAAAGTGGGTGCTCAACATGTATTTGGACTAAGTAGCAACATATTACTAGAGTTAAACAGAAGGGGAAGGCTGGACCTGTTGGACTGTTCTCACTCTTAATCTGTTTTATTTGACGTAGCTAAACACTACAGCATTCTTCACATGTCAGCAGTCTTATATAGGCTATAAAGCCACAATCATGTCAAGAGGAATATTAGACCATTTTCACACTCATCCTTATTTTATTTTTTTAGAGTTAGGGTTTCACTTTGTCACCCAGGCTGGAGTGCGGTGGTATGATCATAGCTCACTGCAGTCTTGAACTCCTAGGCTAAAGTGATCCTCCTGCCTCAGGCTCCCTAGTAGCTGGAACTATAAGCATGCCATTATACCTGGCTTATTTTTAAATTTTTTGTAGAGATAGGGTCTCCCTATGTTGCTCAGGCTGGTCTTGAACTCCTGGCCTCAATAGATCCCTCTGCCTCGGCCTCCCAAAGTGCTGGGATTATAGGCATGTCCACCATGCCTGGCCACATTCTTTATTTTGAAATGACTGCATTTACCAAAAGTAGCCTGATGAAGTTAAATAAACTTAGGTACATTTAAAACCCCCTAAACAAAAAGCTACAGATTAGTCTTCTATAGTTGTATCTACATATGTCTGAGAACCTCTAAATTTTCCTTGCATTGCTTGGGTGACTTTCACTGGAGTGGAGTAACAAGAAGGACTAGATCTGTACAGTCACAGTAGCCACTGGCCATATGTGGCCATTTAAATTGAAATTAATTAAAATGAAATAAAATTTAAAATTATCAGTCACACTAGCCACATTTCAAGTGATCAGTAGCCACATGTGGCTGGTGACTACTGTCTTGAACGGTGCAGATATAGGTTTTCATCACTGTAGAAAGTTCGGTTGGATAGCAACGTACTAGGTCATCCTGAAAGTTTCTTCTGCATCAGACATCATCTTCTTATAGAAAGACTGCTGGCAGGTCAGATACCCTCACAGAGAACTTCTGAGATTTCTCAACATTCTTTGATCACATTTAGAATTTTTTCTACTTTGGATATTACTTGAAATAATTGAGTTGCTTAGTAGAACTTGATCAGTTTTTTAAAAAGATACTTTCATTGTAATAGCATTTGTTTTAACTACTAATGCATTTTGTATTTTTATTTTTTCTCCAAAGAATCTGCCACCAGGGGGTGTTCTCAGACGTTTTAGGAAAATCATTTTGTTTCAGCCTTAATAAGTGTGAACTTTGGACTATAATCTTAATTATAATTCATACTGTATAATATAAGAGTTAAATTTAGAATTAATCACTGTAATATGTATATATGCCCATTATTTCTATGACAATTTTTTTTTATTAGTGGTGTGATAAACTATCATTGAACAATCTGGAAAAGTACTTAACAGTAAAACCAAGTACTTTCCTTTTCTTTGTGAGACAGAATCTTGCTCTGTCGCCCCAGCTCAAGTGCAGTGGCATCATAGCTCACTGCAGCCTTAAGCTCCTGACCTCATGTGATCCTCCTGCCTCAGCAAGTACTTTCTTATAGTTCAGAAACCCCCTTCCTATTATTTAAAAGTGTAAACTGTAGTAAAAGATTGAAGTTATTGCTCACCTGTATTTCTTGCACAAATTAAATCCATTTTGCTTTCAGGGCTAGAAAACTTACATCACCATTAGCTGTTTCTCTGAAATCTTGTCATATTGAGTTTGATTGTCTGTCTATAAAAGATGGATAATAGTGTGACTGTATGGTATTGAAAATATCTGTTGGCTTGTATGTAATAGCACTAGGGGTCAGTGGTGTTTGCAAAAGTGATTGATGGATATGGCTGTGCAGTCATACAGTAGTAGAAGTGAGAGATGGGAAAGACCTATCAGAGCATCTTGTGCCAGTGTGGGTTTATTTCCTAGGAATAGTCATTTACCATAACAATATTGAGAAGTAAATTCTTCTTTGGAGACAGAGGGTATTGAGGGTGTGTCATTATGCTTTATTTTTCTAAGGTATGAATACTCTGTGTATTTTATTATTAGCATGAAAAAGATAGTGATTGTATGGTAAATGCTGTTCAGAGAAGCGCTTCCTCCATGTTTCATAAACCTACACAATTCTGTTCTTTGTGTTTAATGAAATTTGAGTAGGAAATAGTGTGACTGTTTTTAACTAGAGGCATATTTTGATTCACAAACTAGATGAAGGTATTCTTCCTAAACTGATTGTGTTTCCAGATTAGTTGTTAATTACTTGGAATTAGGAGTCATGATGACAAAATTTCTACCCCATTCAAGAAAGGCTGTGAATTCTAAGCCTTTGATGGCTTGTTTTCTTAAGTGAGAAGCTAATGCAGAGTTCTGTCGTTAGAAATAGCAGTGATTGGGAGAGACTAGAAACAGGGTTATGTTGAGGATTGGCAGGAAGACTCTTTCTCCCTTCCTTCCTTCTTTCTCTTCCTTGTCCTAGCTGATGTGAGCTGGGCAGTAGGAGTAGAGATTAAGAATGAAAGGAGGCCGGGCGCGGTGGCTCAAGCCTGTAGTCCTAGCTCTCTGGGAGGCCGAGGTGGGCGGATCATTTGAGCTCAGGAGTTCGAGACCAGCCTGAGCAAGAGCGAGACCCCACCTCTACTATAAACAGAAAGAAATTAATTGGCCAACTAATATATATAGAAAAAATTAGCCGGGCATGGTGGCACATGCCTGTAGTCCCAGCTACTTGGGAGGCTGAGGCAGCAGGATTGCTTGAGCCCAGGAGTTTGAGGTTGCTGTGAGCTAGGCTGACGCCACGGCACTCACTCTAGCCTGGGCAATAAAGTGAGACTCTGTCTCAAAAAAAAAAAAAAAAGAATGAAAGGAGATTGCATCACTTAGCACTCTTTTTCCTTTTTTTTTTTTTGACCCCTTCTGCTGGCAACCATTGATGGGGAGGAAAGAAGTGTCTATAGTGTCCTGACTTATCCCATATTAAACAACTGTCAAATTATTTAATAATATAAGGACAGATGCAGATTATTTCCAGTGTAAATCACAGAACAAATATCTTAAGGACTCTTTGTATCTCATTTATCTATCCATAGAGCAAATAATTTCAAATGCTTATAATGAACTGTGATTTTTATCAGCATTTCCCAGATTTGAGTCATAGCAGTTTGAAAATTCACAGGAAAAGTCTTCATAGTTCTTTTAAGAGGAAAACCAAACCAAACTGGAAGAAAGCAGAGAGGTAGTGTGACTCCCTAGCACAGCCCTTTCTAAGTGTCACTGCTGCTGACCTCTGGGAGCACTCAGCCTTTCACATCATGCCATGAGATAAAATTTCTGGATAGTCTTAATTTACATCCATTAATTAGTTAGCTGCTATTAATAATTTTTGAAATATGCCTTCTTAAGTATGAAAATATTAGACTAGCTATTTCCTGAAAGCCAATTTGGCTTTATTAAAATTTGGAGAACATTTTTATTGAAGCCATAATTGTCATGGGCGATACACATGAGAGATCACCCTGTAGCTAGCCTGTCAGACTTTCATGAGCCTTCAGAAATTAAGGGGAATGAGTGAGTTTGTTTTCCTGTAAGCTGTCACATTCTTCTCTTCAAAGTGTCAGCCTGAGTCGTGCACAGATAAATATTAGAAACTTTCACCTTTTCCAACTGATTTTTTTACCCTAACTTAATTTAGTGCCATAATTTTTCTTTTTTCTCTGACATTTAATTTTTTTTTTTTTGTACTCTAAAAACATGCCTGAAGAATAAGTGGATCTGAGAGATCTTAACTGACACATATTATTTCTTTTAATTTTTGAAATATGAATCTTTCAGACTCAGGAAACCCTAGAGGTTGCTCCAGTAAGCTTAAGGTATATTATAGAAAGCTCAGTGTATACATAGTTTATTAACTTAAACAGAAGAAAACCTGTAATATTTTTGCTAAGCAATAGAGATTCTAAAAGGCAATGGAAAGTAGGAGCATAAGCTTTGTAAAATCAGCTAAGCCAGATAAAAAGTGCCAGTTAATTTAATATATTTTTATTGATACTGTCATATGAACATCACTTTTCTGGGCATGGTGAATCAACCATAAATCTTGTCTTAAAGGCTAGAAGGCTTTCTAGTAAGGGTTGGAAGGCATGTTCATAAATAACTACAACATAAAGCAGAAAGTCTTAAGTGTCTTGTGAAAAAAAGTACAAATAAATTACAAGAGGGAGAGTTAGTTACCTTCTAGCTGGAGAAGAAATTTGTATAGATTTGAAGTAAAGTGTTGTTTAATCAAGATATCAAAGGATTAGGTAAGATTTAGAGTTAAGGAAGGAGGTAATGTATTCCAGGAGTAGAGGAAATTAGTATCTGTGGAAGCACAAGTAGGTGCTATAGAAGAGTGAATTGCTGAGTTGTCTAGTAAATGCTAGTTACCTCTGTAAAATGCACAGAAGGGGAGGTGTGTGTGTGTATTATGTATATGCTAAATAAGACTAGATAGGCATCTAAAGCAAGATAGCTTGACCCAAATTCAAGGAATTTGTTCTGTATTGAAAAGGCAGTGAAAAGCCTTTGAAAGCTTTCAAGTGGAGGAGGGACACACCAGAGAAACTGAAGGTGGGCTAGCAGCAGGGCAGCAGTTAGATTATTATAGTAATCTTGGTGAGACTGGGTGAGAGGCTGAGTCAGGGCAGCTTAGTAGTGATTAAGAGGAGGTAATGAACATGTGAGGTCCCACCGGATCAATCAGTAGGACTTGGCAGTTAATTGATGTGGGGGTGATAAAAAGAGGAGGCTCTAGAAAGGTTGAGAAATACTAGCCCATTAGATAATAATACTTTGTATTTGTATGTGGAGCTTTAGAATTCATAAAACACTCATATCTGAGACTTTATAACTTTGTAAGTTAGTTACATTAGAATTCTGCTTGTCATGGATGAGGAAATAAAGAACTTAGGGATTTTTCTATGGTTGATACAGAGAGTAAATGCAGATCTAGGCCTATACCTATAGTCTTCTAGTTTCTTAGCCAGTGCTTCTTTCTCTAAAATACCCTTCTTTGTGAACCTGGGAAGAAAAACCCTGGCATCTAGTCCCATTGTATGCCAGTAAGTTTTGAATGTGGGCAAATTGCTTTACTTTTTTTGAGCTTTAGTTTCTGTAGATGTCCTTATCCTTTCTATCTTCCAGGAATACTTTGAGGGTAAAATATAATGTTTTTATTTTCATCACCTCTTTATTCAACAAATAATAATGAACACTAAATACTATGCTTGGTACTGGGAATACAAGATGTTAGAAACACAATCCCTGCTTTTGCAGTGTTCCACAGATTAGAGGATGACATAAAACATACAAATAAATAATTATAATAAACTATAATACATGCTCTAATACAAGTATGTGCTTTTGGCTATAGAGCCACAGAGGAAGACAAATCAGGAAAGGCTTCAGAGGGATTTGTGAACCAAGTCTTGAAGCATAATTAGTGGTTTAAGAGTAGTAAAATATTAAAGCAGAAGGCAAAATAATGTATCATCATCAATATAGTAGCTATTATTTGTCGAAAAGCTTATAATTCTGACTACATCCCTGCAAGGTAGATATTTTCATTTTATGAGTCAAAAAATAGGTTCAAAATGTTGTGATTTGATCACAGTACATGAGAAAGTCAGTCTGGTACATTAGGGAGTTGCAGATAGTTCAGTATCACTAGAGTGTAGTATGCAAGTGACAGAATGGATAAAGATAAAACTGGAAAGGTCTCAGTGCTTTGGAGGTACAAGTGTACTATTTATTCTGGATATTAAAAATAAAGATAATAAAACTGAATGGTAGTTTCATGACAGACAGGAGAAAATATTTTAACCTATATGAGAGACAAAGGATTAATAGTCAGCAAAATATGCCCAATTAAAAATTGGTTACCGTGTAGGCCTAGATGTTTTCACTGATCAGTTCTTTCAAACATTTAAGGAAGATGTAAACGAATTTTATAGAAACTCTGAGAAAATAGGAGGAGGGAGCAGTTTCTAACACATTTATAAAAGCCAGCATGCCTCTGATACTACTGTGACAAAGATTTTATAAAATATTAGCAAATGGAATCTAGTAATATGTAAAAAGGATAATACATCATTATCAAGTGGGGTTTATTTCAGAAATGTAAGGTTAGATTCATATTTTAAAAGCCATATGATTATTTTGATAGATGCAAAATGAGCACTTGACAAAACTTGGTACCCATTTAGAGTAAAGAACTATTAGCAAATTAGGACTAGAAGGGAATATCCTCAATCTGATAAAGGGTATCCATGAAAAACCCACAGCTTAAATCGTACTTAAGGGTGAAATGTCAAGTGCTATTCCCAAAGATCAGGGGAAAAAGCAAGGATACCCACTTTCTTCATTCTTTTTAACGTTGTACTGGAAATTCTAGCCAATGCAATAGGCAGGAAAAAGAAACAATGTATGAAATCAGATAGGAGGAAGTAAAACTGTTTCTATTTGTAGTTGACATGTTTGTTTACACATAAAAATCGAAGGAACCTAGAAAACAATTACTAGAACTAATAAGGATATTTATTTAGCAGTAAGGATATAAGGACAGTATATAAAAATCATTGTATTTAGCAGTGAATGAAAAATTTAAATTTTAAAAATTCCATTAAAATAGCATTAAGAAACATAAAATACTTAAAAATAAATGTAACAAGAAATGTGTAAGACCTGTACCTTAAAGACTATAAGACAATGCTGAGAGAAATTAAAACCTGAACAAAAGGAGATATTCTATGGTCATGAACTAGATGACTCAGTGTGGCTAAGATGTCAGTTCTCCCTATATGCAGTTCCAATCATAATATCAAGCAAGCCTTCTGTAGAAAATGCAAAACTGATTCTAAAATTTATATAGAAACACCAAGGACCCAGGATATACAAAGAAATTGTAAACAAAAAGGGCAAAGTTGGCAGACTTACTTTAACTACTTCAGATACTTACAGTAAAACTATAGTAGCCAAGACAGTATTTATAGTAAATTGAATAGTGTTCCTCCAAAATTCACATCCACCTGGAATCTCAGGATGGGACTTTATTTGGAAATACAGTCTTTGCAGATGTAACTAGGTAAGATGAGGTCATACTGGATTAGGGTGTACCCTAAATCAAATGATGGTGTTCTTATAAGATGACAAGACATAGAGATAAAGACACAGAGTAAAGAAGCTCATGTGATGATGGAGGTAGAGATTGGAGTGATACATCTGAAAGCCAAGGAGCCCCAAGGATTGCCAGGAGCTCCCAGAAGCTAGGAAGAGGACAAGGAAGGATATTTCCGTGGAGTCTTCAGAGGGAGCATGACCTTGCTGATACCTCAGTTTTGGAATTCTAGCCTCCAGAACTGTGAAAGAATACATTTTTATTGTTTTAAGTCACTGAATTTGTGATGCTTTGATGTCAGTGTCCTCTGGAGAATGATTACAAAAATTATTGTACATCTATACTGTGGAATATTATTTAGCATTTATCATTCTGTTACATGGAAAGATTTCTAAGCCTTTCTTTTAAGGCAAGAACTAGTTGTGGAGTATTTAAAAAATTAACATAACACAAAACTGTTTATAAACACATCTAAATTCTTAGAAGAAGTTTGGGGAGGAGATAAGCATCTGTTTATATCTGAGAATTAGTTTGGATTGAGGATTTGTGATCAAGGAGAGCTTTGGCTTCATATGAATGCTTGGCACTTTTAAGGCAAGAATGTATTCATATATTAAAAATTAATAGAAAAGAAGGATTAAGGGATCACAGAGGGGCTTGTATAGGTAGGGATGAAAAGTTTAACAGTAGTAGTAGTCAAAGAAATGTAAAAAAATAGTGAAGTGTCATTTTAGCCCATCAAATTACAAAGATAATAAGAATGTGAAGGGCTGCGAGTGGTGGCTTATGACTGTAATCCTAGCACTCTGGAAGGCTGAGATGGGAGGATTGCTTGAGGTAAGGAGTCTGAGACTAGCCTAAGCAAGAGTGAAGCCCTGGTGTCTACAAAAAATAGACAATATTAGCCAGGCATGGTGGTACATGGTCTGTAGTCCCAGCTACTTGGGAGGCTGAGGCAGAGGATTGCTTGAGCCCAGCAGTTGGAGGTTGCAGGGAGCTATGATGATGCCACTACACTCCAGCCCAGGTAACAGAGCGAGGCACTGTCTCCAAAAAAAAAAAAAAGAATATGAAAATATGTATTATTATTATTATTTTTTTAATTTCAGCATATTATGGGGGGACAGATTTTAAGGTTTCAATAAATGCCCTTTACCCCCCTCCCCCCACAAGTCTGAGTTTCCAGCATGACCATCCCCCAGATGGTGTACATTTCACTCATTATGTATGTATATACCCGCCCCCCTCCCCCCTTCCCCCTGCCCAATACCCTATTACTGTAGTACCTATGTGTCCACTTAGGTGCTGCTCAGTTAATACTAGTTTGCTGGTGAATATATGTGGTGCTTGTTTTTCCATTCTTGGGATACTTCACTTAGTAGTATGGGTTCCAGCTCTAATCAGGAAAATATAAGATGTGCTATATCACTGTTGTTTCTTAGAGCTGAATAGTACTCCATGGTATACATATACCACATTTTATTAATCCATTCTTGGATTGATGGGCACTTGGGCTGTTTCCACAGCCTTGTGATTATGAATTGTGCTGCTATAAACATTCGAGTGCAGGTGTCTT
>VSMD01027960.1:0-29987 GCA_008750895.1 Mirza zaza | reverse complement strand
TATCTCCACTTCTATTCAACATAGTGCTGGAAGTCCTGGCTACAGCAATCAGACAGGAAGGTGGAATTAAAGGTATCCAAATAGGGGCAGAAGAGATCAAACTTTCACTGTTTGCTGATGATATGATATCATATTTAGAAAACCCCAAAGATTCAACCAAGAAACTCCTGGAACTGATAAATGAATTTAGTAAAGTCTCAGGATAAAAAATCAATACACAGAAATCAGAGGCATTCATATACGCCAACAACAATCTAATTGAGAACCAAATCAAAGACTCAATTCCCTTCACAATAGCAACAAAGAAATTAAAGTACCTAGGAGTATACTTAACCAAGGAGGTAAAAGACCTCTACAGGGAGAACTATGAAACACTGAGGAAGGAAATAGCAGAGGATGTAAACAGATGGAAATCCATTCCATGCTCGTGGATCGGCAGACTCAACATCATTAAAATGTCTATACTACCCAAACTGATCTACAGATTCAATGCAATACCTATTAAAATCCCATCAGCATTCTTGACAGATATAGAAAAAATAATTTTACGCTTCGTATGGAATCAGAGAAGACCCCGAATATCAAAAGCAATCCTAGGCAACAAAAACAAAATGGGAAGTATCAATATGCCAGATTTCAAACTATACTACAAAGCTGCAATAATTAAAACAATCTGGTATTGGCACAAAAATAGGAATATTGACCAGTGGAACAGATCTGAGAATCCTGATATAAAACCATCCTCATATAGCCATCTAATCGTTGACAAAGCAGACGAAAACATACGCTGGGGAAAAGAATCCCTTTTCAATAAATGGTGCTGGGAAAACTGGATAGCCACTTGTAGAAGGCTGAAACAGAACCCACACCTTTCACCTCTCACAAAAATCAACTCACGCTGGATAACAGACTTAAACCTAAGGTATGAAACTATTAGAATTCTAGAGGAAAAAGTTGGAAACACTCTCCTAGACATTAGCCTAGGCAAAGAGTTTATGAAGAAGTCCCCAAAGGCAATCACAGCAGCAACAAAAATAAATAAATTGGACATGATCAAACTAAAAAGCTTCTGAACAGCCAAAGAAATAGTCATGAAAGTAAACAGACAACCTACAGAATGGGAGAAAATTTTTGCATCCTACGCATCTGATAAGGGGCTGATAACTAGAATCTACTTAGAACTTGTGAAAATCAGAAAGAAAAAAATCAAATAACCCTATTAAAAAGTGGGCAAAGGACTTGAACTGAAACTTTTCTAAAGAAGACAGAAGAATGGCCAACAAACATATCTAAAAATGCTCAACATCTCTAATCATCAGGGAAATGCAAATCAAAACCACAATGAGATAGCACTTAACTCCAGTAAGAATGGCCTTTATCAAAAAGTCCCCAAACAATAAATGCTGGCGTGGATGCAGAGAGAGAAGAACACTCTTACACTGCTGGTGGGACTGCAAACTAGTTCAACCTCTGTGGAAAGCAATATGGAGATACCTTAAAGCGATACAAGTGGATCTACCATTTGATCCAGCAATTCCACTACTGGGCATGTACCCCAAAAGAGCCAATGACACTCTACAAAAAAGACACCTGCACTTGAATGTTTATAGCAGCACAATTCATAATCGCAAGGCTGTGGAAACAGCCCAAGGGCCCATCAATCCAAGAATGGATTAATAAAATGTGGTATATGTGTACCATGGAGTACTATTCAGCTCTAAGAAACAACAGTGATATAGCACATCTTATATTTTCCTGGTTAGAGCTGGAACCCATACTACTAAGTGAAGTATCCCAAGAATGGAAAAACAAACACCACATATACTCACCAGCAAACTGGTATTAACTGAGCAGCACCTAAATGGACACATAGGTACTACAGTAATAGGGTATTGGGCAAGGGGGAGGGGGGTGGGTATATACATAAATAATGAGTGAGATGTGCACCATCTAGGGGATGGTCATGCTAGAAACTCAGACCTGTTGGGGGAGAAGGGGAAAGGGCATTTTTTGAAACCTTAAAATTTGTACCCCCATAATATGCCGAAATAAAAAAATAAAATAAAATAAAAAGAAGACATGGCAATCTCAAGTGTACATGCAACAACAAAATACACTGCTACATATGTGAAGGAAGAATTGATACAACTGAAAGGAGAAAAAGACAAATTTGTGATTAAACTTGGGAATTTGATACCGACCTCAACAACTGATAAAATTACTAAATAGAGTATCAGCAAAGACATGGAGGAACCAAAAAAATACCACCAATCAATGAGATCTAATCGACATACATAGAACATTCCACCCAAAATTAGCAGAATACACAATTTTATTCAAGTACTCATGGAACATTCATCAAGATTGAGACCATATATTTGTTCATAAAACAGCCTCAATCAATTTTAAAAGTATTTAAATCAGAGTGTGTTCCCTGCTAACAATGAAATCAAACTAGAAATTAATAGCAGAAAGATAACAAAAAAAATCTCCAATTACTTAAAAATAAACTGCATTCTTTCAAAGAATCCAGGGATAAAAGAGGAAACCTCGAAGGAAATGAAAAGGTGCATATAACTGAATTAAAATGAATATACAACATACGAGAAGATGGGAGTTAGAAAAGGCAGTGCTGAGAAGAAAACATGTGGCACTGATTATTTACATTAGAAAGAAGGAAAGGTTTTGACTGCATAATCTAATTTCTTACCTCAATAAACTAGAAAAAGAAGGGAAAATTAAACCCAAAGTAAACAGAAAGAAGGAAATATTTAAGATAAAATTATAAATGAATAAAATTGATAGAGAAAATTAATGAAACAGAAGTACTTCTTTGAGAAAAATCTATAAGATTGACTAACTTCTAGAAATACGAACAAAGATGAAAAGAGAGAAGACAACAGTCATCAATATTAGAAGTAAAATGGTGTAACTGAGGGAAGGCCTGAAAGAAAAGCCAGTGCAGGAAGATTTTCTGTTTCCTTAAAACTTCCCCCACTCTTTTGGGTGCTGCACCTCAGCCTGCATCCCTGAGGCAGGTTAAGTCTTTTGTTAAAACTCCTGGGTGGGGAGATTTCTTGAAAAAACTCAAAATTGCAAGGATAAAGGAAAAACGGATAATGTCAACTATTCTAAATCCTGGAACTTCTCTACTACAAAAGGTACTAAGACAAATAGAAAGATAAGTCAAGACTGGAGAAAATATTTGCAACACATGCAAGCGACAACAGATTAGAATGAAGGATATATAAAGAATGCTTAAAAATCAGTATTTAAAAAATGAAAATGCTAACTGTAAAACAGGCAAAAAAATATGAAATAGTAATTCACAAAACAATAGGAAATATGGATGTAAGATAACTATACAAAAATAATTGCAGTTTTCTTTTTCATCAGAAAAAATGCTTATTAAATTCACAATGAGATAGCATAAGAGATATACCGACTAGATTTTACAAATCTGACAATGCTGAGACTCCTAAGCAAGGATATGGGGAAATGAAACTTCTAACATTCTGCTACTAGAATCTTAAATGTGTACAACCACTTTGCAGAGTAATTTGACAATAGTTGATAATTATATGCACACACTAATAACCAGCAATTATATTGCATACACATATATGTGAATAAATACATTCATTGCATTCTCTCTACTATGTTATTAATTAAAATATTTCATAATAACAAATATACTTTGTTAAAGATGAAGAATGAGTGTATGTGTGTGTGTGCATATACTCACCTGAGAAGTAATTTAAGATCTCATTAGCTAATCTGAAAATTTAATATACTTCTATAACAAATCATTTGATTCCTAATTGTGTCACTAACAATACCTTCATATTTTGATAATTATTCTAGGCATTTATTTTTCCTTTCCTTTTCCTTCTCAAACAATAAGAAATATATCTCCTTCATATTTATATCTCTCCCTCTGTCATCATCAGATATTTTGCATTAAATGTGTGCTCAAAAATAAGAGTTTATTTAGAAGCTTAGATCCCACTAACCTAGATCAAGTAAAGAGAGCAGAATGTCCCCCGGGATGAGTGTGTTTCCTCCCCAGCCCAAGACAGAGTCAGGAAAAACATTGTTTCTGAGTAATTTATATACACTTGAGCTCAAAGTTGTGGATTCTTCAGAAATTTCACAAGTGACTGGAATACTGGTAGGATACTCTTCAGAACTCCTCCCTTAACATATTTACATTCCAAATCTTCAGTGTGAATCTGGACCCATGAAGTATAGATACTCCCTGGGAGCCGGACTGTGCGGCTACACACCTGTTCTATGGCGTGGTCAGAAAGCACACACACTCAACCGTAGCAGTGTGTCCCTCAGGGTGAGAGGAGCTAATATAGTAATTGTCATCAGGAAAAGATTATATCTAGTTTTCTAATGTTTTCTAACTACCCTTTTACATTTACTTTGGACCAATCTGTTTTCAATCAAATCTGGAAATATTTAATTGCGTCCTGCTCAATCATTAAGAAAATGTTGTGATGCACCGTCAAAGTAGTTCCAATTGTACCGCAAATTATGTATTTGTGTCAAATAGTTATTTTCAAAGGTTTTCCCAGTCACTTTTTGATGATATACAAGCATAAATAACTACTAGACATGAATAATACATCAAACAAAGTAGAGCTCAATAGCATTAATCCACTGTTAGATAAAAATCAATTGCTACATTTTTGGCATGTGATTCAATCTTACTGCCTGTTGACAGTGATATTTCCTCATTTGACATTCTTGGGGAAAAACAGAACTAAGACAGCTATAATGTA
Organism: Mirza zaza; assembly: GCA_008750895.1. NCBI lineage: Eukaryota > Metazoa > Chordata > Mammalia > Primates > Cheirogaleidae > Mirza > Mirza zaza. The sequence goes on along the minus strand of VSMD01027960.1, from coordinate 25,197 downwards.
TCATTTTTTTCTGTAATAAAAACCTGAAATACACATAGATCCGTCAGATAACACCTTCTCAATATAATGAAGGGATACTCAAAAGCCAGAATAATTGGTTTAATTTGTACACCTCATTGATTCTTGGCTGGTAATATATAACAGGACCCAACATCTTGAATAATTTCCTGGCCAAGTGCTATGTAGCTTTGATAGATACCAAAAGTCCTGCGACCAGAAGGTATTCACAACCTTCTCCTTGTACGCAGCCACCCCAGTACAGAGACCACGAGAGCTAGCCACTCGCGTTCCAAGGCTTCCTTGCATTTATCGGTGGGTGGGTAGCATGGCACTAGCCAATACAAACAGAAATTGGCTGGGGGAAAAGGTCTTGCATGGGGTTTAATTTTTCTCATAAAAGGAACAGTACACTCGAGTATAAATATCTGTTGGCATTAGCACGCTCATATTAAGTCCCTACAGCACTAAACATAACGGAAAGAAGAGGACACATCAGAGAATTTGGGCCTGTCCCTACACCAAAGCCAACAGACAATATATGCACATTTCTGTTTTTAAGACACGATAATTAAGGTTAAATGCTGCTCACAAACAAAGGACATTTTCCAACTCAAAGACCACATAAATAATTCTTCCATCAATCTGGCTAGCTGATTTACAACACAAAGAATCAGGCGCCGGTGCTCAGGCTGACTGGGCCATGTCAGCCCCTGACTGTGGACCCGTTTCCTTTCCCCGGAGCCCACAGACCTCTGGTGACAGCCACAGCGGTTGCCTTTGAGCGTGGCTACCAGACCCTGGACGGCTGTATCTGACGCTGAGTTTCCTGGTCCCTTCCAGATGCTGTCTGGCGAGGTCGGCGTTTACAGATGTGGTCCAGAAGTGCACGTGAATAACTTCACAGATGTGCTCCAGAAGCGCGCGTGAATAACTTGACAGATGTGGTCCGGAAGTGCACATGAATAACTTCGGTTAGAGTGAACATTCCGTAATGAGCGGTGCAGCTTTGGGACTTGAGATTGTTCTTGTCTTTTTTCTGGCATTATTTCTACTTCATTGATATGGAGACTTTAAGAAACAGCATAGACTTGTAATTGTTGGAATGATGCTTGCTTGGTATTTCTGCTTTCTTACTGTCTTCATCCTGCCTCTGGATGTTAGTGCGCCAACATCCATGTTTCCAGCCATGGAGTTACATTCCTGATGGAATCATGCCAGTGTTCTGGAGGGTGGTGTATTGGCCATCACAATTTTTAACATGGATTCTCTTACTGTGTATGCAGTCATATGCAAGATCAGGAGGGTTTTCTATCCCTGGAAAGATCAAAACTGCACTGATTGAGAATGCTATCTATTATGGCACCATTATGTGAAGTGAAATAAACCTGGCACGAAAGACACATACTGCCACTCTCACATGTGGAACTCAAAAAAGTTGAACTCAGAAGTAGAGGAGAATGGTGGTTACCAGGGGTTGGGGAGACGGGGGGAGAGGTAGGTGTTGGTCGAAGAATACAAATTTAAATATTAAAAAAATGTATTTTGTATTATTTCAATCATTTAACATTTACTGAGGCTTATTTTTTAATTTTTAATTGTTTTAAAATTTTCACTTTTTCTTTTTAGACAGTATAAGGCTGGTGGTGGGCCCCACTCCCCTCCCTAGATCAAAAAGAAAAAGGCTTATGAGACCAGACCTGCCAAGGACAACTGCCAGTCCCTGTGGAGAACAACAATACCTGGATGTCCACCCAGATAAGAAAAGTTTTAGGTTCCTGGATTCAGCAAATACTGTCAGCCCCTCCTGTTTCTCAATAACCACCGGTAGGTCACAGTGGAAAATCCCAGCTCTTCCTGCCAAAAGTCCTTAGCTCACCCCAAACAGAATAAAGGCCCGCACCCCCTCCAAATGGACTCGACTTCTCAGGGCCCCCCCTCTCTTGGGTCCCTCAAACCCTGCCCGAGAGCGCTCAATAAAGCCACATTGTTTGGCCCCTCTCTCTCTCACTCTCTGTCTCTCTCTCTCTCTCTTTTCTTTTCGCCGCTGTCAGAAAACTTTACAGGGAGAGGGTTTGGTTATGTTGCTCAGGTTGGTCTCCTACTCCTAAGCTCAAGGGATTCTCCTGCCTCAGCTTCCCAGGTAGCTGGGACTATAAGCATTCACAACTAGCCTGGCTCAAGGCTTGTTTTATGGCTAAACATGTGGTCTAACCTAGAGAATGTTCCTGTGTGCTTTAAAATCTCCAATTGCTATTGTTGAATTGTCTATTTCTTCCTCAATTATGTCTGTGTGCCTCATCCATTTTGGGCACATGCATATATCTTCATAATTATAATATCCTCCTGATAGATTGATCCTTTTATCATAATAAAATACTCCTTTTATGTCTAGTAACTTATTTTAAAAGGTATTTTGTCTGATGTTATAGTCACCATAGCTCTCTTTTGGTTACTCTTTTCATACAAGAACCAAAGTACATTTTGATAGATCCTGTCCATCTTTTTACTTTCAATTTGTGTGTATTTTTGTATCTAGAGTGAGTGTCCTGTAGACAGAGTATAGTTAGATCTTTGTGTGTGTGTGTGTGTGTGTGTGTGTGTATGTGTATGTGTTTGTGTGTCTGTATTTAAATCCAAACTGACAATCTCTGTCTTTTGATTAGGGTTTAAGACTAACTTTATTTTTTTTTCTTTTTTTTATTTTAGCGTATTATGGGGGTACAAGTGTTAAGGTTACATATGTTGCCCATGCTCCCACTCCCCCCTCGAGTAAGAGCTTCAAGCGTGTCCATCCCCCAAACATTGCACATCTTACTCCTTGTGGTTGTATATACCCATCCCCTCTTCCCCCCTCCCACCCTCCCAACACCCGATAAATGTTACTCCTATGTGCCCACTTAGGTGTGGATCCATTAATACCAATTTGCTGGTGAGTACATGTGGTGCTTGTTTTTCCATTCTTGAGATACTTCACTTAGCAGTATGGGTTCCAGCTCTGTCCAGGAATATACAAGAGGTGCTATGTCACCATTGTTTCTTAAAGCTGAGTAGTATTCCATGGTATACATATACCACATTTTATTAATCCACTCATGAATTTATGGGCACTTGGGTTGTTTCCACAGCTTTGCAATTGTGAATTGTGCTGCTATAAACATTCAAGCACAGGTGTCTTTTTCATAAAGTGACTTTTGATCTTTGGGGTAGATGCCCAGTAGTGGAATTGCTGGATCAAATGTTAGATTTACTTGTATTGCTTTGAGGTATCTCCATATTGCTTTCCACAGAGGTTGAACTAGTTTGCAGTCTAAGACTAACTTTAAAGTGAGTGTATCACTGAGTCGGCTCCCTAAGCAGCAAGTAGCATATTTTTTAAAAATTCACCACTACCAAATGTACATTGTATTTACTTGTGATGCTTGATATTATGGATAAACAACTGTTATATGTTTTTGTTTGTTTTACTATTACAGGAATTCTTGAAACTATTTCCTGTTTTGATGTCACACAATAAGTGACATGAACTTTAAACTATATTGTTATAAAGTAGATACTAAGTTTTTACTACCTAGCCAGGCTATTGTCACATCTGTCTCAACTTTATTTACAAAAAAAAATATTAAGAATGTGCTGTGAGAATGAAAATAGGTGCTATAGGCTTAGCAAGTCAATGCTGGAATTTATTCAAAACATCTGAAGGAAATCAGAATATTTTACCCCAAAATATATTTCTTTGACATATTTTGAGATGGCTGCCACAGATTCAGCAGATGAAAGTAATGTTGCAAATCTATCTTTTGTGGGGGAAGGTTTACATCTGTAAAGAATTTACAGTCAGGCCATTTCTTATCTAGGAAAGATTAACTAAGAGTCTGATACCTTTAAAGGTGTGAAAAGAAACATTTACCATCTATTCTCTCTGAGGATTGCTACCTGTGGAGCTTCATCTGTATAACAAGACCACCTTTGCTAGCCAAGTTTCTTCCTTCCTCCCTCCCATAACTTGTCTTGCCACTAAAACCTGTTTTGCCACAAAAACCTGTTTTGCCACAATAGAAGCACCCATTCTCTATAAACTTATGCACCTCATTGGGAGGTTGAGTCTTCATTCTGAAGGCTCCCACGCATGCACATTAAATAACTTTGCATGCCCTTTCTCCTAGTAATCAATCTGCCTCATGTCAGTGATTTTGCAGCATGAACTCAAAATCTAAAGGCTTACCCCACACCAGCTGACTGAATGGACCCCCCTCTTGGCCAAAGAATTATCCTAAAACTAAATGCCTGCCAGGAGGAGGGAGGTCAGACATGCTTCATCATGCCCCCTCCCTTCTTGGGGACCTCCTTTGTAACCTATTAACAGGCCTACAGGTATGCAAGACAAACCTGCAGGTTCTCAAATTACACAACAAATATATGTCTGGTGGTTTATCTCTGATAAACAGCTTCTTATCTTAAAACATTCCAAGCCTTTAGACAAAGCTTCTTGTCTTTAACCAATTACAAGTCAAAGAATCTTTAAACTCACCTATAACTTGTAAGCCCCTGCTTTGAGATGGCCCACCTTTTCAAGCCAAACCAATGTATGCCTCCCACGTATTGATTTATGACTTTACCTGTAACTCCTATCTCGCTGAAATGTATAAAACCAAACTGTTACCCAGCCACACTGAGTCTACTTGCTCAAGGCTTCTTGGGCGTGGGTCCAGGTCATGGTCCTCAAATTTCGCTCAGAATATATCTCTTTAAAATTATTTTACAGAGTTTGGCTTTTCTTCCATTGAGAGCAGCAGACTTTTAGGGTACCAAGGACCTTGTCTCCTGTACACCCATAATCACATATATGTGTTTGTCTTTCCCCACAAATTTTCACTCTGGTTTCTGGGTTCTTGGTTATTGAATATTGATTCCTCTTGTTTGCCTCTATTTTTAATGTTTGTTGATGATACACCTCGAGTATGATTTTCTATTTCAATCTCAGTACGCAGTCAAGCATGCAAAGTCCAGTATCCATGCTAAGTCTCTACTTTGGAAAATGGGCAGCTCCCTAAGCCCTATGATGCTCCCGGGCATACCTATATCTGTCCTGGCCTTTCTACTCCATAGGTGATTTGAGATTTTATTCCCAGTTTGTTTGTTGTAAGCCTTATTAATTTTTTTTTTTTTTGGCAAATCTAATGGTTCATTGATATTATCAAAGAGAAACAAGCTTGCTTAAGTCTATAACCCCAATCTTTAAATAATTAAAACTATTAGATCCTTATATTTCTACATCAACAAGGCACCACTTTTTTGCTTTTGAAATTGAGAGACTTCATGGTTACATGGTTTAAATGACCTAAACAGGATTTTCTCGGTGGGGCGTGTTGTTTTAGTGTCGCTTCCTTTGCAAAAAATATTTGAAGATGGTGAAAGTGTTAGGTAGATATCAAGGGATTATGGGTCTCCTAGAGATGAAAGTGGGTGCTGTTGAAGTTGACCCCCAGCAAATGGGCCTTCAGAGAGGCTCATGGGAGATCCGCCTATGCAGTAATACCCTAGACCATAAGCAAGCTCTCTTTTGCTAGGACAGTGGGTCCAGTCATCATCTGTGATTTATGTACCTTCCTCTGTAAACCTATATCTTGCTCTTGCTCTATAATCCTATCTTTCTCTCCTCAATAAACCTCATTGTCATGCTTGCCTTACTTGGGTGTGTTTGGTCATTCTTAGGCCAAGAGCACACCAGGAACCCATGTTTCAGACTGCTGACCTCACAAAAGTGTTGGGGGTGGTCTCCCAAAATTATACTTGGTTTTGGAACTACCACTGTTGCTGCTACCTATAGAGCATCTTGCTACTTGGAACACTGCCTTGGGCTCAGAGTCAGCATGACTTCTTATTTAAAGGTCAGATCAGGGTTTTGGAAGCCAAGCCACTTCATCTCAGACTGCCACAGGCAATCCTGATGCCAGCGTGGTGTGTCAGGGCCTGCAGTTTCCTAGCTGTTAAGGTAATGACACGTGGCTTCAAACCGCGCCTCAGTAAATTGCTTCTTCGTAACACCCTTTACCGTTCCCAGAGCTCGTAGTGCACATACATTTCAGTTTTAAAGCAAATAAATAAATAAATAAGAAAGAAAAAGAAGAAGAAAAAGTAAGAAAAACATCCATTTTATTGCCTGAAGATAACTGTCAGAAAAAGAAAAACCACTCCCTCACCGAGATACAAACAGACTCTAGCTCACATTTCATGTCGATTTCTTCCCTTTGCTCGTGCAACAATCTCCAGCAGTTGCTAGAAGAACACAAGACTCTTTCATCTATAATCAATAAAGTTAGTTTGTACATTAAACAGTTTCAGAAGATACATATTTTACATGTTTAATGAGTTTAACATGCATTTAGTCAAGTAAAATCATTGTCTAGACCAAGATAATGTATTGTGGTTTTTGTCATTTAGAAATAAGAAATGATTAAGTTAATGAATACATGGCTTATTTTCTAAAGATTGCAAAAAACTTACTGATGTCATAGGGATTCTTTTAATGAAAAACGATTAGCATCTTTTCCATGGCCTATTCTGTTACTGAAACCTTGGCACTTGTCCCCAACACCACATCAGAAGAATGAGGACAAGTGGTTTGAGGAGAAGGAAAGAGGAGTTTATTAATTTGCAGGCAAATGAGAAGGATGGAGACTCCTGTCTTAAAATGCTTTTGTCCTAATCCTAAGCAGAAATACAGAGCTTTAGAGGGTTTTCAGGTTCAGGGTGTTCTGATCTGTCCCATCTCCCATCTTGAGGGAAGACAATCTTGCAACCTCCACCCAGACCTCCCTGAGCTAGCTCCTTTGGCACAAAGAACCAGGGACACTCCTCTGCCCCTCCCAACCACTGGTCTGAGGCAGCAGATGAAGGTTTTAGTTCCCAAAAAGAGTGGGTGAGGTTTCAAAGATACAAATCATTTTTACCATTTTTTCAAGCCATTCTCTCTGTTACAATTACATTGGACATGTATTTATTGGGAGAGATGACTTTATAATAAATTCCTGGAGACCCAGATGCCCCAATTTTCTAATCAGGATTATTTTAATTAAATGATAAAATCATAACCATGTTTTGTTAAAACAGAGAGTATGCTGTGATCCTAACCATTGTTTAGGGTTTGCTTTTAAAGTTTTGTTATTGTGATGTCATGACACATCACATGGTTTTGCTCCACAGTTCCTGGCTCATTGGTCCCATAGCCATTGTTACAGTAAACAGAACCTCCCTGACCTCTCCTTCCCTCCTTGCTCCTGCTAGAGAGATCCTGCCCCATACCCTGAAGAAAGGATGCTTCACAGAAAGGCCAAGAAGAATCTGAACGGACAGGCCTTGCTGGGTTTAGATCGTCCCTTTTTGCCCAATCACATTTTAACACAGTTGTCCCTGCTTCCATGTCCATGCCTAGGTGACGAAGCCTCTTTTTTTTTTTTGAGACTAAGTCTCACTCTGTTGCCTGGGCTAGAGTGCCGTGGCATCAGCCTAGCTCACAGCAACCTCAAACTACTGGGCTCAAGCGATCCTTCTGCCTCAGCCTCCCAAGTAGCTGGGACTACAGGCATGTGCCGCCATGCCTGGCTAATTTTTTCTGTATATCTTTAGTTAGCCAATTAATTTATTTGTAATTTTAGTAGAGACGGGGTCTCGCTCTTGATCAGGCTGATTTCGAACTCCTGACCTTGAGTGATCCGCCTACCTCAGCCTCCCGGAGTGCTAGGATTACAGGCGTGAGCCACCGTGCCTGGCCTGGAAGCCTCCTTAAAAGCCCAAAGGGATGGGGTTCAGGAGCTTTTGGAGTGCTGACCACACGGAGGCTCCTGGGGGGCGGCCCCACCCAGGAGGGCAGGGAAGCTCCACACGCTTCCCCTTCCTCACCCTATGCATCTCTTCACCATATCCTTTGTAATAATTATCCTTCATACTAACCAGTAAGCATGCGTCCCTGAGTTCTGTCAGCCATGTCAGCAAATTAATCAAACCCAAAGAGAGGATCATGGGAACCCCACCTTGAAACTGGTCAGTCAGAAGGCTTGGAGGCCCAGACTTGAGACTGGTGTCTAAAGGAGGGAAGTCTTGGGGTCTGAGCCCTCAACTCATGGGAGTGAGCACTGTCCCCAAGTAGATAGTTACCAGAACTAAATTAGGGGACACTCAGCTAGTGTTTGCTGAAGAATTGATTGCTTATTTGTTGGTGGAGAGTTCACATTTTTTCACAGAAGTCTTCTGTGTTCATTGTTGCCTTGGTGTGCGAGCAGAGGAAAAAACACAGTTTGGGTATTTTTCCCAGATAGTCTCGTATACTTTCTGCATTAAAAAAAAATGTAGTTTGGGTGGAGGTAGAAGAAAGGTCAGACTACACTCTGGGACTATATGTACACATATACATATATACACATATGTATGTATGCATACATAACACATGTATGCAGATATACATGAAAATATAAATACATTTCATCAATATATGCACACATGATGCATATGTACACAAACGCATTGTGTATACATTTGCGTGTGTCTATGTATGTGTGTGTGTGTGTGAATATATATATATTCCATAAAACCATTGCTGCTGCCACCTTATGTACCATCTTACTAAGTCTTACATCTTACTAAGTGCTCTAAGAAGCAGCATTGCTGTTTTTTTCAAGGCATATGACTAACTTTTAACAAATGGCTCCTCGCCACAAGGCCCTGAGTGTATATACAGGTCATAGACAGGCACTGTTTTACACAGTCGGCCCCTCTGATTCTAAAGTCATCACTCATCTCTAATTCCTTGTCATCCTAATAGTGGTGACACCTCAATAGACAGCTGGATCCAAGGCCATCACCAACTGGAAGGCTCTGCTTAGATGTCTGTCCCCCCACTGCGTATTTTTATAACCCTCCACTGCCAGTACACAGGGTACACAGCGACTAAAGGACATTTTCTTTCCATAAGTTCTACGATGTACACCTTTTCCTCATATTTCCCATTGCCACCTGTCCCAGAATGCCTACAGTGACGCAGCCTACGCGTAAGAGTTCTGTATACTCGGTGCTCAGGGTTTGCTGTGGTCAGAGGAAACTGCAGGAGCTAGAAATAGAAACCATTAGGCAGGATCAAAGTAAACTAATGCTCATCACTCAATTATATCGTACAATTATAACAGCTTTCCACAAGTTCCATAGATAGTATTTTTTTTTTACATTTTAGTTTGGGGTCCAGTCTAAATATTTCATAATTTCGATTCTAATTTATTTTTTTATTGAAGGGTGTCGTGGCCCGATTACAGGACGGGGGATGGCACACAGAACATATACATAAGACGCAGACAGACAGAATTGGTTGCAGTCCCAGAAGAAAAAAGGACACAGAGACAAGGGATAGTTTCAGACTGCAGCAGCCAAACTCTGCCAGTCATTTATTTTATACAGTTTAATTGGGCCAGCGTCCCACAGCTATTTTCTCATGTCAGCTACTTTCCCAGCTACTTCCTGGTACATGACTTCCCATGGCCAAACAGGTGACTATCCACCTGCTTTTCCAAGCAAAAAGCAAAAAGCAAAAAGCATGGCCTTCTACAAGAGATATCTTTGATGTTTGGTACCGTTTTCAGATAACAAACAATCTCGGCTCGAGCCCGAGACCATGAGTCCTTGGCCGTCGTGCAGCGCCTAGCACCGCGTGCTGGTTACCAGGCTACCTTGGCTCGCATGCGAGGCCACAGGTCCTTGGCCGTTTGCCTGGAGAAACAGTTTCTTTAGCCGGTCAACAAGCTACTTCCTGCTAATTGTGGGAACAAGCAATGGGCTCCCGTTCTGCTGAATTGGGGTCTCAGCCAATCTGACCCTGGTCGGCTTGCTTCAGCTCACTTCATCTCCCCATTTTTGTTTTAAGTTTTTGAGCACAGATTTGTTGAAAAACCATCATCATATCGTGAGACTGTTGTTTTCTTTTTACTCAGTGGTAGCACCAGCATCTGTAGACTAAAAAAATACAAAGGGTTAAGAGACCTAAAAATCCTACATTAACTCCTATTCCACTAAATAATGTTTTTAACTGTGTAATCCGGCTGGCTTGTGCCAGCCTACTGGCTAGGCCTTGGAAAAACTCATTTTCATTAAATTCTGGAATATTCTCTTGGAAGGTGCTCCTAATCTCTCGCCCGAGACTCTGAAGAGCAGCAGTCAAATTGCGACTTCCAGTCAGCATGTGCCACAAGGCCTGCCAACGTTTACTGCTATTAAAAGGGATAGGGGTGACATAGAACTTAGAAGAATTCCAATCACATCAAAGAAATGACTGAGTGGTCGAAACCTGAATTTGATCGCCAAGCCAGTGAACAGTGCTTTGTAAATGGAGGATCTCTCCTTCTAACTGACTATCAATCTCCTGCTGATGTTGCCGAAATCGATGAGAGTCCTCATTCCACTTGCGAATAAAATCAGCAGTCTGCACTGAGTGCTGCAATGCCATCCCTACAGTAGCGGCAGTGGCAGCAATGGCAATTAAACCTGCAACAGCAGTAACTATAAGACCTATGGCTCTCATGGCTCTGTGGATCAAAGAAGGTACTTTATTAAGAAAAGCAGTGATCATGGCCAACTCACTCAAAGGTCTGGACAAATTAACAGGAAGCCACACCTCTGTTCTCGCTTTTAAAATATATAAACTCTGGCCACAGGGATTAAATGCTGCCCAAGAGGTGTGATTAAGACAAGTAAATAAAAAGCAATTATTAAGGCAGGAGACTCATCCAGTGGACTCCTTCCACTGGATTGTGCCCATCAATAATAAGCAGGGATAGGATACACAGGCTAGAAGAGACCATGAAAGATTATCATGGAGATGAACTTGAAAACCTGCAAAATTATTAAAAGACATGTTACCAAGCCAAATATTAATGTGCTCACCAGATGACAACAACTTCCATATTTGTCCTTGCATGTGTAGAGTTCCCAACAAATGGGGCTGAGGAGGGGAAAGGCCTTTATCATGCCACACAATGGTCTTGTTGGCAGTGGCGCTTAAGTTGTTTCCCTTCCGATGCCATCGGAGGGAATGACCAGAGAACTTTTCATGAAAGTCACCATGAGGACTCCAATCTACAATTTTGGGATGATCATGTAATAATTGTAAAGTCTTCCCTCTACATCAACTCCATTCTATATGAGACAATGGAGGTTCGATGTGAGACATGGAGCAAAGAGGCAATAGTGACTGCCCTTCAGATATATTATAAGGCACACCCCTAAGTCCCCTTACTGACAAGAGCATGATCAGGGCTGCAAAAGATGAAGTATCATACTGCAGGCCCCATGCTTCATGAGAAATATTTAGACAATGAGCAGTTGCCCCAAAACAAATGGGATATCCTTCTGTACTAATTGAGTAATTAGAGACCAGCCGACCTTCCTCACTAGGGTGTAATGAATATGACTGATAGGGGGCCGGCATCCAGTCAGAATCATTGGTATAAACCAGAACTTCAGGCTTTCCCTAGGAAACAGCTTTGAACAAAGGAGGGTATGGCACATATGCCCAGTAGACATCTGAGGAATTTGTAAGCCCCACCTGGCAAGTGACTATGGCTAGCATAGCCAAAAACATGGTGCTCGGGTTACATGGATGCTGGGCTTGGGATACAATCATTTATGCTCTTGAGTCAGCTTCTTGAGCTGACCCCAAGTTGGGGGGACCACACACATCGTGCTGGGCGTCGGACTCTGTGCCTTCACTGACAGGTTCCTGAATTCCTTGAGGCTCTCCTCAGTCCAAATTCTCTTTGTCATATCTTCTCTTAAGGCGTCTCGTGGGAACCCACTCACAGCCTTGCTCTGTGGAAACGTATCCCTGACCCCATTGTAGAACTTCACCTTCCACCCACTCCCTTGTGGGTGTAGAAACATATTTGGGGTCACAAACTCTTTCTGTTAACGAAGATGGAGAGGCAAAATGACAGTCCACTGCGGAGGAATTTAATGCCTGCCAATGATTTAAAAAATTGAGAGTAAAGAGGGCTGGAAGTAGATGACGATGAGGAGACTCTGGGACTCCCCCTTTTTGTTTTTGTAACTGAAGTTTAAGAGTGCAATTAGCATGTTCAATGATTGCTTGACCTTGGCTATTAAAGGGAATGCCTGTAAGTGATGGATAGAATACAAAGCAAGGAAATCAGCAAGTTTATGGGAGGTATACACAGGAGCATTGTCAGTTTTAAGAATTTCTGGAAGCCCCATGACTGTAAAACAAGAATATAGGTGAGTAATGACAGCATCAGCCTTTTCAGAACTTTGGGCTGTGGCCCACTGAAAATGTGAATGGGTATCAATAGTATAATGACCATAACGGAGTCGTTCAAAGGAAGCAACATAAGTAACATCCATTTGCCAAATATGGTTCCTTTGCAATTCACATGGGTTTGCATCCAGGTGGGAGGGAAGGGAGGATGAGAGGAGCACAGGTAGCACAAGAATGAACTATTTTGTACGGGCTTGCTTACGGGAGAGAGAAAGACGATGTTGAAGGCCTTTAGCATTAGTATGGTGAGGAGCATGTTCAGTAAGGGCTTCTCGAATGGGGCTGATGAGAAGAGAACATATTCATTGCCTTTAGACAAAGGACCTGGTAATACAGAATGAGATCGAATATGCACAATAAAAACAAGAAAGTGGCAAGCTTAAAGGAGAGTTTACAAATGAGAGAACAAATATTGTAAAGTTGTCTGGGGGTAAAGTGGTAAAGAGACAGTGGGAAGTTGAGAAGTAACATAAACAGCATATTGAGAATCACTGACAATGTTTAAAGGCTCAGAAGGGAAATCTTGTAGCACTAAACATATTGCATATAGTTCACTCTGTTGCACAGATGTGACAGGAGAAGTAACAACTTTCTGTGCCGTAGAACTCCAATAACCTGTTTTTTGAGAACTAGAAGCATCTGTATAAAAAGTAGACCCTTGGAAAGGACAGGAAGCCATGGGAGGCAGTGGGAGGACTGTGTGTACCTGCAAAAAAGAATACAGCTTATGTGGGGGATAATGGTTATCAAAGCTGCCATGTAATCTGCACAAGCCACCTGCCAAGAGTAGAAAATTCAAAATTAGTTTGAATATCTTTAGAACTTAAACTAGTAACAATTTTACAAGGATCTTGTCCAGAGAGTTGACGACATCACTGACAACCTCTGATGATCAGCTGGGCAAGTTTATCCACATATGTTAGGAGCTTTTTATTCTGTTGATTTGGTAAAAATATCCATTCAAGAATTCCGTGACTCTGTCCTAGACATCCAGAAGGAGAATGAAAAGTATGAAAAAGAAACAATATAGCAGGGAATGAGGTTTCAAAAAAGGCAAGGAAACCAGAACTGAGACACTGCTCTACAAATGTAATTCTTGTTCTGCTTGTGGAGTGAGAGATCGGGGCTGTTGAGGGCAGAATCACCCTGGAGGGTGGCAAACAGATGTTGCAATGCATAAGCAGGTATACCAAGCGATGGCCGAAGCCAATTAATATCTCCAAGTAATTTCTGAAAGTCATTAAGAGTTTTAAGATTATCTCTCCGAATTTGCAATTTTGGGGGTTGAATCTGTGTTTCTGAAAGACAATATCCTAAGTAATTTAAAGGTGGGATAGTTTGAACCTTTTCAGGGGCAATAACCAATTTTAAAAGCTTAAGGTGCTCCTGAAGATCAACAAAGGCAGCATCACATAAGGCTTGTGCTGGAGCAGCAAGGAGAACGTCATCCACATAATGGTATAACGCAACAGCAAGGTGCCGAATACAAAAAGGATTTATGGTGTGATCAACAAACTCTTGGCACAAAGTAGGGCTATTTAGCATGCCTTAAGGAAGCACCCGCAACTGATATCTTTTAGTGGGGCGGCCATTATTATATCCAGGTATACTAAAAGCAAAACGTTCCCAATCTGAAGGCTGTAGAGAGACAGTAAAGAAGCAATCTTTAAGATCTATAACCATCAAAGACCATCCAGCTGGAATCATAGAAGGCAGGGGCGGGCCAGGCTGCAAATGACCCATAGGTTGGATACATTTATTAATCTCTCGAAGATCTGTGAGAAATCACCATTTTCCAGATTTCTTTGTAATAACAAAATCAGGAGAATTCCAAGGAGAAGTAGAGGGTTCAATATGTCCAGCATTAAGTTGCTCAACCACCAGTATTTTTAATGCCTCGAGCTTTTCTTTTGTCAGAGGCCACTGCTCAACCCACACAGGTTTATCTGTGTTTCATCAGAGTGGAAGAGCTCGGGGACTCTCATGAGCAGTGGCAATTAGTTTAAAGAAGTGGATTTTTCTGAAGGCTGATTAGGATTAAATCCCATCTTTAACATCATATTCTTACCATTAGGAAAAAGATGAGGAATAGTCATAAATACTCCAAATTGATGTAGCAAATCTTGCCCCCATAGGTTCACAGCAATGTCAGTGATATAGAACTGTAAAGAAGCTGTTTGGCCTTCTGGCCCCACACAGTTAAAAATATCATTGCTACAATAGACATATCGAGCTTGTCCTAACCCAGAAAGAACAGTGGGGACTAAAACCTTTGGCCAGTCAGGAGACCATTGAGCAAGACTGATAATAGAAACATCTGCCCCAGTATCCACCAGGTCCTCAAAAGAATGGCCAGAATTAGTAAGGTTAAGGACAGGCCGGGAATCCTGAATAAGAGTTTCCCCAAACACTCTTGTTCCTGTGCTGCCAAAACCTCCTTTGCGGCTGGCATTCCTTGCAGGAAAAGGAGCAAATGGCAAAAGCAAAAGTTGAGCTATACAAGTCCCTGCAAAAATTTGAGTTGTATGAGACACAGAAACCATGATTTGAATCTCTCCAGTATAATCAGGATCAATAACTCCCAGATGTATAAATATGCCTTTAAGTGCACAGCTACTTCTGCCAATTACTAATCCAACCTTCCCTTTGGGAAGAGGCCCATAAACTTGAGTAGATAATCTGTGAACTCCACCTGTGGGGGTTAACGTGTAAATTCCTATCACAGCGAGATCTGCCACTGCGCTCCCTGAGGTGGCAGCATAGAGCAGAGTAATTTTCAGGGATTGCTCGGTTGATGAGCTATCTCATTGCTCATTGGGTATTGGTGATTGCTCACTGGGTATTGCTGAAACTGATTCCTCATATTGTTGTAGTGGCCCTGCAGTGGAGGGCCCCCTGGGAAGTTTCCCATATTCCCACCATTAAGAAGTGGCAAAAGATTGCCATTCTTGTCAAATTTTGATCTACACTCATTAGCCCAGTGCGGCCCCTTCCCACATTGCTCACACAACCTTGAGGGCTGTTTCCTTAATGCCCTGGGCACAGGACCAGTGTTATCTTGCTGGCCCCACCTGCACTCTTTTCTCACATGTCCAACTTTTCCACAATTAAAACAGGTGGGCCGATTATTTCCCTTTTGAATAGCTCCAGCTAATAAGGTGGCATGATAAGCAGCCCCACCAACACCTGCACAAGCTCAAACATACTCATCCAGTGAGGCACCACTAGCCTTTAGAAGACGCAAGATCTTTTGGCAATCTGGATTGGTATTTTCCACAGCAAAAGATTGGATAATAAGAGAAGCCACCTCAGTAGAGCTGACACTTTTTTGTACAGCATCTTTTAAATGAGATAGAAAATCAGTATATGGCTCAGAAGGACCCTAAATAGTTTTTCCAAAAGAAGGTGCCAAAGTACCAGAAGTTTCAATTCTTTTCCAAGCCCTTAAAAATATCAGTTTAGTGTGAGATAAGGCCAGATCATCCAGCGCAGCCTGCACTTCCAAGTTGGCATACTGGCCTGACCCTGTGAGCTCATCCTGAGTGGGCCCAAGGGGCTGCTGCCGAGCATTGAGGTGGGACTGCATTCTAGCTCCCTCGACCCACCAACTATGCAATTGCAGCCATTGTGGACTTTCTAAGACCATTGTTCCCAAATGCTCCCAGTCTAACAGGAGTAAGAGATTTTCACTGGAAAAATCATCAATCAACCCAGTAACAAAAGGAGATTGTGGGCCATATGCCTGAACGGCCTGTTTCAACTCTTTTAAAAATTTGTACTGCAAAGCTTGATAAGCAACATTCACTCCTCCTTGGAGAAAATTAGTGTCCTGACTGGGGTCAAACTCTTGTCAAGTAATGGGGAAAACTGAAGGTTGAGGAAAAGTGAAAGTGGCTCCGGTTTTAGGAACCAGTGGGAGATTGTCAGCAAAATCAGAAGGGGGTGGAAAATCATCATCGGGCCCATGGGAATTATAGGAATGTTAAAAGAATACCCCGCCAGTGGCACCAAGGTTTGAGCTGGGTAAGCCCTCGGGGGGGGGGAGGGGCGGGGGGGGGCAGCGGCTGATCCACTGCTGCAGCCAAATTTCTTTTTCTGAGTAGAGAGATAAGTTCCTGAACTTCTGACTGCATAGGTAATTCAAGGGCATTTCCTGGAGGTTCTCTATCTGGCAATTCCTCCTCCATGTCTCTAGGTATTAAAGGAGATGAGGAATGCAGTGGGGGGGGGGGATTCTTCCCCTGAATTTTTGTCTGAATCAACTTTATCTAAGCTAGTTATCTCTGAATCTGTCTGCAAAAGCTGTAGAGATTGGGAAATTGCATTACAAAGAGTCCAGATTCTGAGTTCGATAGTGTCTTCACGCTGATGAGCGAGATGAAAAGCTTTAACCACTTGTTGCCAGCTATGAAGATTTAACTGTACTTGAGGCTGACACTGAAACCAGCAACAGTGCTGTTGCACTAAAGCAAATAACTGTTTTAATGTATTTTCTTTTACTTTAACCCCCACTGAATTTAATAATCCTTGAATTAATTTCCTGTATTCCCGCTCTGTGGCGGAGGGGGTATTTCCCATTTTTCCCAAATTCAGGGCTCAAGACCCCCCAGAGTTCAAGACCCTGCTCTTTCCCAAGAGTCCCCTGTTGGGTGCCACTTACCATTAGCCAAAGGGGTAATCCTCTTGGTCTCGCTGCCTGAAAGGAGGCAGCCCTTGTACAGGATTCAAGATCTTCCAGGGTTCAGGACCCTGCTTGCTGCGCCACTTGTTGTGGGCCGATTACAGGATGGGGGATGACACATAGAACACATACATAAGACCCAAACAGAATTGGTTGCAGTCCCGGAATAATAAAGGACACAGAGAAAAGAGACGGTTTCAGACTGCAACAGCCAAACTCTGCCAGTCATTTATTTTATACAGTTTAATTGGGCAAGTGTCCCGCAGCTATTTTCTCATGCCAGCTACTTTCCCAGCTACTTCCTGGTACATGACTTCCCATGGCCAACAACACCTGCTTCTCCAGTCAAAGCAAAAAGCATGGCCTTCTACAAGAGATATCTTTGATGTTTGGTACCGTTTTCAGATACAAACAATCTCGGCTCAAGTGCGAGACCATGAGTCCTTGACCGTGGTGCAGCGCCTAGCACCGTGCGCTGGTTACCAGGCAACCTTGGCTCTCATGCAAGGCCACAGGTCCTTGGCCGTTTGCCTGGAGAAGCAGTTTCTTCAGCCGGTCAACAAGCCACGTCCTGCTAATTGTGGGAACAAGCAATGGGCTCCCATTCTGCTGACTTGGGGTCTCAGCGAATCTGACCCTGGGGCGGCTCGCTTCAGCTCACTTCAGAAGGGTATGTATTATATTATAATTTTGTGGTTGTTAGTTTTCTATTTTGATTGCACTGATATGAGATAACATGAAGTACAAAATCTCACTAGACCATTGAAATTTGTTAAAATATGAAGTGTAACTTGGAGTCAATTTTTAAACATGTTTTCAATACAGCTTGAAAGAATGTGTATTCTCTTATTTTTTAGGGGGATGATTGCATATTTGAGCATTAGAGTAAGTTAGTTAACTATATCGTTCAAATTTTGACTTTTTGCCCACCTGTTCTGTTACTTTCTGAGAGTATATGAAAATCTGGGAAAAAAGTGATTATGGATTTGTAAATATTCTCTTGTAATTCTGGCAGTTTTAACTGTGAACATTATGTTGTTTTTACGTGTACATAGGTGCAGGGTCATTGTATCTTCTTGCAGAATTGTTTGTTTTTCCTCACTACTAAATGACTATATTTAGCTCTGTATTCATTTTCCAGGGCTGTCGTAACAGTGTACCACAAACCGGGCGCTAAAACAACAGTAAGTCATTGCCTCGTAGTGTGGGAGACTGAAACCTACAGTCACAGTGCCAGCAGGGCTGGTTCCTCCTGTGGCTGTGAGGGAGGTTTTGTTCCAAGCCTCCCCTGGGCTTGTACATGAGCCTTTTCATTTTCATATGACTTTCTGGCTTTCACTCTGTGTGTCTGTGTCCTAATGTCCTCTTCTTATGAGGACACCAGTGATATTCCATTATATGCCACCACCTTAATGACCCATTTTAACTTAATTATCACTTTCAAGATCATATCTCCAAATGTATTCACATCCGAGATACTGGGGTGGGACTTCAACATGAATTGGGATGGGACACAATTCAACCCACAAGAAGTTCCTCTTAAAAATCAGTGACTATATGGCATATCTTCCTTTACCCTTTTACCCTCAACATTTCTGTTATTAAGTTTTAGTTTTGTCTTGTGTGTGTTTGTGTCTGTGAATGTACACACATACATTGTACATGTATACACACTGTACAATGTATACACAAACATGTACATGTTTGTGTATATATAGTTTTTAAATCAACTTGAGACCCTGGATTTTATTTGGTGAGCAAACAACATTTAAATTTAATGTGATTACAGATGTATTTAAATTTATTGCTACTATATTAATTGTTTTCATTGATAAAGTTTTTTCTTTATTTCTTCTTTCCTGGCTTCTTTTGAATTAACCATGTTTTTCTAAATGAAAAGCACATGCTTTTATTATTTCAGTCATCACACTTAACTTTTTAAATGCATGCTCAACATAGAGTCAAATAATACATATAAAGGGTGGGAAGAAACGTTAGGAGGTGATGGATATGTTTTTGGCATTTATTGTGTTGAAAATTCCACAGGGATTGTACACTTATCTCCAAACTCATCAAGTTGTACACATTAAATAGGTACAGATTTTTGCCTATCTGTTAGTTATTCAATATCTTTATAAACTTAAGCAAAAATATGAGGACTTCATAATTTTTCAGCTCTGAGTATCTTTGGCATTATTTTATAATCTTTAACTCTTTAGTTTTACCTTGTTTTTTAAAAGTCCAAAATTTAGCTATTATTTTCATATTGTTACATATCTCTAGTATTTTCTATCTCTATCACCGAGTTACAGGAGACATAATTTCTTTATATCTATATCATAGCTTAAAACTTCTCTTAAACATTGTCAAAGTCTTCCATTTACACCAACTGATATTTTATTTTGATCATTATATTTTTTATTTTTAGATGTTACATTTGTTTCATTCCAAACATGTCTCTTTTAAATTTGTTAGATCCTATTTTACTGTATCTCTTCTATTTTTCTTTTAGACTCTTTCAGAAAGTTCTATTTTCTCAACTTCTTGGGGTGCTATAATCCTATTTGTGGTCCTTGGCTAATCTGTAGGATGGACTTTTTTTCATATAGTTTATGATTTCTTTATTGGAACAGGACAAATGTTTGCATTCAATTCTTAGCTTGAGATTTCTGCAACTTAAGGCTAGCGTCAAGCTGGACTCTACATTTCCATATGGTACTAGATAAGATCTTCTTCCAACCCAAGCACAAAATAGAGAGTTTACCTGCAGCATCCCTGGGCTGGACATCATATTTTTCCAGACTCTTTCAGGGGAAGGACAACCTAAAGAAGCAACTTGGTGTTCATATTCTTGTCCTGGCCCCAGACCCTGTCTTCGGATCTTAAATGTGTATTTAAAACACCAGCTTGTACGTTGCCCTATTGGACTTTCTTTTGCCTTTTTATGTATCTCGATTTAGGTTCCTTCTGTTTTAAACTTGGATATTTGGAAATTTTTTCCCCTTGTGTTTAATTATATATTTCATGTTTTGTATCATATTTTATTCAGCTTCTCTAGAAATCTGAATCAGAAATGGATACTTGTTAGCTGAGTTCTCCATGTTGTTAGAAATTTGGGGCATGAGTTTAAAACACAAAACACATCCTTGCAGGCCCTTTGCAATTCTAGTGTCTGGGCATTGTTTTAACACTGGCCGCTTGCCCTCTCCACCGTACTTGGTTTGTTACTGGGTTCAAACCAGAATGTTCTGCAGATTCATCAACATATATCTGTGTGGGCAGAGCCTGTTCCTCCAGCTCTGCCTCTAAACTCTTCTCTTCATAGTTACTTGTACATCCAGTTTAGGTGTTTTACCTTCACAAATTATTTTTCTTTCTTTTGTGGTTTAATAGCATCATATATCAGTTACATATTCCCCTGCCTTGCCAGCAAATCATATTTTTTTGCATGTTTTTCCAAAACTTGGAGTGTCTGATTTTTTTCCTCCACTTTTAGAAGATTCCAAATCTTTAAAAACTCAGGTTTTCTTATAACTTGACTTAGCCCTCTTTCTCCCAAAATATTGTTATTGCTTCATGTGGGTAAGTTGTATCAGCTTACTCAAGCTTTAATCAACTTATTTATTCTGACATGGTATTTTCTTCTACAATCTGAACAATTAGAATTTCCTCCAATTCAAAATTCACTAGAAATTCTCATTAAGTAAAAGGGCAAACATTCTCATTTTAGCCCATCTTATTCATAGACACCCCACCGCACTATAAGGCCACAGAACTGGCTCTAAGGGCTGGTTCTTTGCACAGCACCACATGCCTTCTACACTGGTCAACTAAACCCACTGGTAGGCAACTCAGTAAAAGTTTTCCTAAGTAATCTTTCCACAAAAAACAACAAAAAAGGAATGATTTCAATGAATCTTTTTACTTTTTAGGGAAGATAATTTTGTTCTGTGAAAAATGACAGTATGAGTAAGTATTAGATTATCATATATTGTACTAAGGTGAATTTTTATAGATCATCAAATATGAAATGTCTGATTTTTGAATCAAAAGTGTAGTTTATTATATCTCAAACAAGAAACAGTAAAGTTAATCAAAGTATGTGCCTAAACTATTGACATAGTGCTGCCATTTTAATCGTAGTATGCTTATGCCAGCAGCAAAGAAGCCTGGAGAGTGTGTGGCAATGAAATCTTGAAAGGCGTTTTCCACAGCTTGTTGAAAATTGAATATTTTTCTTTGCAAGAAGTGGTCCAAACCCTGGAAGAAGTGGTAGTTGGTGCAAGGTGTGGTGAATACGGTACTGTGTTGATATTTCGAGCTGTCTGTGTTGTATTGGTTTTATGACGTAACTCATATTTGAAAATAACATGAATTTTTGACTTTTCTATTATTGTACAAAAATCATTCTAAAAAAATGACAGATGATCACAAATCAAAGTGTGCATTTGAAAGAATGAAGATGTACCTTTGCAATAAAAATAAAACAAGAAGTGCCAAAGTGAAATGTCACAGATATTAATTGTCAAACTTAGTAGTTAAGGAAATTGGACATTTCATACTTAAAACCTAATGTTTTGTTGTTTTTTTTTAAGTAGGTAGTAATTACTTTTCATTAAATGTGATAAATACACATGGAAAATATGAGTCCATTTATTTTAAAATCTTATTGGAGATCCTTTCTTGAGTAAATTTCATCTATTCTAATATTTTAGGATATAGTCATGAACATGGAGTTAAGAGTTTTCTCAAGACTCCTTTAATCAAAATATGGATGATGGCTAGCCAGGTAAATGATGAACGAATAGTTAGACAGTGTATTTCTCTTGCAAAGATATAACTACAATTACAAAGTTTTAAATTATGTCTTTTTCATATGCACCAATTCCAAATGCACACCAGTATTTAGGTACAAAGTATATGACAAAATGTAACTATTTAATGTTCACATATATATATATTTTTTTTTCCTTTGAGGTTAAATCATTTTCCTTTGAGGTTAAATCATTAATAATTATGTTTGAAGCAATTTGCCTCATTTCTCTTACAAAGTATATTAATAGAAGTTGTGCTTCATAATATTGGGAACTACATATTCTTTTTCACTAATTTATATTTGAAATGCAGTTTTAAACACTGATTCATTCTAATGCTTAAAACAAAACTCAGGAAATTATCTTACACAGGAGCCAAAATACAGTAAATAAAGTTATATTTATGGTATTGTTTTTAGAAACACTTATATTTAGTACAGTATCTCTCACTTTATATATTCATGAGGAACAAATAGATTTTACATTGTTTTCCACAAACTCTTTCATGCCAATAATTGTTTAAGACACTTAGCTAAATACGGCTTTTAATAATACCTTTCCTAAAACAGAAGATAGGATTTCTGTGTAAGTTATACATGAACTTGATTTAACTTATTAATGAACTATATTTTATTTGGAAAAAAATGTATAACGCATAAACATGACATTTATCATGTAATATTTGTAAAAATTGCAGTCCAGTGAATATATCAACTTCACAATTAAACTAAAAACACACACATACACACACAAAAAAAAACCTTACCAGAACCCCAATTTATCCTACCTCTGCTTCCCTAATATGCAGGCCTAAAAATAAACTAGTCAGCATAAAGACTCATTTTTCTTACACACTTTATTTGCCATAAGTGAATCTTAAAGACTGTCAGATAAATGCTCTATTCTCAACTGCCACTCCAAACAAAACTGTTTTTTAACTTCATGCTATAGTATAGTTCATGTTCTGCGTGGCCATTTGTGTGTTGGGGCATAGGACAGAAGTTAGGGTGCTCTTGAAAGAAAGGGGGTATTTTTCTACCCTCTCTAACAATCGTACAGCCTGGCTAAAGACGGTTGCTTTTCTCAGCTGACAGAATCAGGTAGAGAGGAACCCAGGAAACCTCCACCGTATTTGTGTACACCTGCTGTGAATGAGGAGGGCGCTGCATCCGCTGTGACCCTCGTGTCCCAGATCAGAAAAGTATGCCATGAAAGGAACATTGAATTTTATCTCATGTGATTTCCTGGCATAATGTGATATATCAATATTTTGTTAACAAATGCTCTTGGATTTTTGATGTTTTAAGGTTATTCAGAATAAACAAAACCACTAAGGAAGAAATATTGTCAAGTGTGTGTTGCGCATGATATACATAGAAAATGTACATGCACAAAGGCGCGTGCAAACGCACACACACGTACACACACACACACGCAAATCCCAAAACTAAAAAAACCCATTGCATTTGGACTGTAGCAATGGAGGGCAGGCTATGACCTTGAAAAAATCTGAGATTTTTACCATATGCAATATTACTTTAAAAAATAAAAACAATACTAAAAACTTAGACAAATAAATGTTACACAATGAAATGTACTTAAAAAAGTAATTCATATGCTTAAATTATAATCATATCTACAAAAGTGGCTGAATTTTCAAGTTGTCCTGTCAACTGACATGCAGTTTTATAAATCTTCATATGGTTGATCCAGTTCCCTTTTAAAAGATAATTTAATTATGTTATTTTTATATCTGGTTATGTTGCACCACCCAGTCGTATTTACCAGGTGACATCCAAGCGAACATGGTCAGTGTTTAAGCTACTCGGGAGGCTGAGGCAGAAGGATTGCTTGAGCCCAGGAGTGTGAAGTTGCTGTGAGCTAGGCTGACGCCACGGCACTCTAGCCTGGTCAACAGAGTGAGGAGTAAGACTCTGTCTCAATAAAAAAAAACAAAAAAACTAATGTGAGTCAGCATTCATGTAGGTCTTGCTTGAGCTTCAGTAAGATGAAAAAATGACGAATATGATGAAATTTGTTAGGTGTGGTCTTTTAAAATGTAATATAATTAAAATTGTTATGAATTTTTAAAAGGCCAAGAAACCTGCAACTTTTGGGACGTATTACATCTTGTCCTTCTAGACGTTTTAAGTAAAAATTATTTTGAATCCTGGAAGGGAGTCACTAACACATTTAAAAGCAATGACATATATTATCAAACTCCAGAAACATCTTTCCTCATGCATAATACTAACACCACAAAATATTTTGTCTAAAACTAATACTGCATTGTACACAATAACTCTAAATATTGGGAAATTTTGCCTGTGTTTAGAAGTTTATTTTGCAATTGGAAAACAGTAGAGATATCTCCCTGGGAGCCCATCTGACAGGCAGGACACTACATGAAGGCTTTCCTCTAAAGTTTGCCATGAAGTATTCTTTAAAGACCTCCCAACAATTGCAACCAACACCCACATATGGGTGCATATTTTTATATCAGATTTTCAAGGCTCTTACTTAATATTAAGTGAAAATCATCTAACATACTTAATACTCAATTCTGAGTATAAATAAGCCTGTTGTCTATGGGTTTCTATTTCAAATGCTGTTCAGAAAGTGCCCAAATTAGAAGAACCCCATAGCAACACCTTTTGTAAAAGTCAGGAACACTTTCAAGTTTTCTGATAGTAGACTCAGATTGCTCCTGAATTTCAGACTTGCTCTATTTCAATTTTGACATCTCACAAATGGTAATAATGACAAGGAAGGTAAAGGCATTTATTGAACAGTGCTGCTTTGAAGTCTCTTTCCCTCATAGAGTTTGCGTTTCTCAGCCACATGCCGAACTAACAAGCTCCCTAAAATAATGATATTCCTTTGCTGACTTTTCTCTTATGTCCCAGAATTTAGAGACTAATGAAGGTTAAGATCAGTGCCTTCCCAGCAGAATCTGACAATTGCTTGTAGATCTGAGTGGAGTCAGGTAGGCAGAATCGCATCATAACATGATGACGAATTTTTAACAGATCTTTCCAGATGTTTTCTCTAAGTGCAAAACTCATTCTCCCAAACTTCCTGTAGATTATGAAACATCTCTTAATTTTGAAATTAGAGATTTTCCATGATATTCACATTTTTAAAAAATATTACAATATGTTTTATTTCCAAGTATGGTATATAAAACTGATGGCTTATAATAAGAAATATGTCTTAAGTAAAATGATTCATATGCACTTTATAGCTTTCAGTTTTGAATTATTTCAAGGCATGTTAGAAAATGAAAAAATAAAATATCTTCAGTATGTCTATGGTTAAATGAACTAACTTGTTCTTAAGTCAGCAGTTTCCATATCAAGGATGTGACTATAGGTTAAAAGTGCTGAAGTCTT
>VSMD01027959.1:0-75671 GCA_008750895.1 Mirza zaza | reverse complement strand
TAGCAATAAAGTATTTTTAATTAAGGTATATACATTGTTTTTTAAACATTGCTATTGCACACTTAATAGACTACAGTATAGTGTAAATATAACTTTTATATGTACTCAAAAACCAAAAAATTTGTGGAACTCACTTTATTACAATGTTTCACTTTATTGTGGTGGTCTGGAACCAAACCTGCAATACCCCCAAGGTATGCCTGTATAGCATAGCTTGACATCTTTATTGCTAGAGAATTCAATAAGTCAGATTAACAGCAGCAAAACTAGGAGCAGCAGGGGGCTTGTATGTAGTACTCTCAGGGTCTCATGCAGCAATTTTTGCAAATTGAATCCACCAAATGTTACTCACAGTGTAGATGGAAGAAACTTTACTATCATATTCCTGTTTGGACCCTGAATTCTAATATCATTCTCAGAAGTTTAAGTATATCATTCTTTTTCTAAAACAGCAGGCTTGGTACCCTTGTTTTTACCAGAGAAATAATTTTCAGATAGAAAAAAACAATAAGCAGATTCTGAAGAAAATAATTTTAAATACATGTTCAAAGTACTTCTTGCAGATGTTAAAAGTAGCAAAGTTTGCTCAAAATGAAGTGAAGATAAGCCTATCAAAGATATAAGGTTTTAACAAAGCAGTCTGTGACCACCATTTCAAATGCTTGGAGGTCTTTCTTAATTATTTCTGACTTTAGAGTCATCCATGTTCTATGTTAGAATTAGACCTCTGATTAAGTATGATTATAATACTACATATGTCTTGAAAATTTGTAAATGTTCTTTTTTCAACAGCTTTGTTGATGCATAATTGATATACAAAAAAGTGTACATTTATTTTTATAAATTCACTAATAAATTTTCTCTTGCTGGGTTTGTAAAAAAACTGTACATATTTAATGTATACAATTTGATGTGTTTGGACATGTGCATCCTCCATGAAACAATCACCACAATCAAAATAATAAACATATCAATAACCTCCAAAAGTTTCCTCATGGCCCCTTTGTGGCTTTGATTTTGCTTTTTGTAATGTGAGATCTACCTTCTTAACAAATTTTTTAAATGCACAACTCAGAATTGTTATCTATAGAAACTATGTTGTATAGCAGATCTCTAGAATTTATTCATCTTGCATAACTGAAACTTTATACACTTTAATCAACTCCCTTTTCCTCCCTCCCACCAGCCCCTGGAAACTACCGCTCTACTTTCTGCTTCTATAAGTCTGACTACTTTAGATATCTCATATAGTGGAATCATGCAGTACTTGTCCTTCTTTGACTGGCTTACTTCACATAGCATAATGTCCTCAGGTTCATCCATGTTGTCCCCTATGGCAGAATTTCCTTCTTCTTAAGACTGAATAATATTCCATTATTATATACCATTACATACCACATTTTCTTTATCCATTCATCTGACATATATATTTATGCTCTTTTCAAATTTTGGCTATTGTGAATAATGCTGCAATGAATATAGGAGTGAATATATCCTGATTTCAATTCTTTTGGATATACAGCTAGCAGTGGGATTGCTAGATCATATGGTAGTTCTGTTTTTAAATTTCTGAGGAAACTCTATACTGTTTTCCATAATGGATATGCCATTTTACATTCCCACCAACAGTGTATAAGGGTTTCAGTTTCTCCACATCCTTGAAAACACCTATCTCTTGTCTTTTTGATAACAGCCACCCTAATAGGTGTAAGGTGGCATTTCATTATGATTTTACTCTGCATTTCCCTGATTATTAATGATGTTGAGCACTTTTTCGTATACCTATTGGCCATTTGTATGTCTTCTTTAGAGAAATGTCTATTCAAGTCCTTTGCCCATTTTTTAATTGGATTTTTTTTATTTTTTTGCTATTAAGTTGTAGGAATTTCTTATATGTTTTAGATATTAACCTCCTACTGAATAAATGGTTTATAAATATTAATATTTTCTCTCATCCTGTAGGTTGCCTTTTCACTCTGTTTATTGTGCCCTTCACTGTGTAGGTATTTCATTTGATGTAGCCCCACTGCCTATTTCTGTTTTTGTTGCTTTTGTGCTTTTGGTGTGATTTCCAAAAAATAATTGCTAAGACCAATGTCAAGAAGGTTTTCCCTTCTGTTTTCTTTCAGTTTTATAGAAAACAGGCCTATCTCATTAAGCAATTGGGTTTTTCTTTCTTAAAATCTTCCCATTCCTTGGATTCTGGAACTTCACCTTCTCCACATTCTTTTACTACATTTATAAGGAACTCCCCAGTCTAGCTTCTAGTGATTCTTAACTGAGTTTAGGGCATGCCCCTAATCTCTCCATCCTGGTAAAAATCATCTTTAATTAGAGACAATTGATCAGAGTGTTGCACATAAGAAAAGTATAGAAACAGAAACAAATTGGAGAGCTCTGCCCTGCACTCAACCCCTCAAACATCCCATCTACTCCTCTGGTTTAACTGTTCCCTGATTTCCAAACATGTGTCTCTACTACAGACTTATTTTGTGAACTCTGGAGTTATCTAGTAGTCTAGCTTTCTGTTAGGGCTGCCACAACCTCAAAGCATCCAAATGTAAAATCATTCTCTCTCCTCATCTATTTTCCCAACATATTCTCTTTTATATTCCATATTTTAGCAATAATTTCTCAGACATTGTCTTGCCAAATCTACCTCATAATTCTCTTGAATCTGCCTCTTTATTTTCATTCCCATTTAGTTTAGATGGTTTTTATCTCTTATATAGGCTCTTTCCATAGCTTATAGTTGCTTTCCTTACCTCTGGCTTCATATAAACACAACTCCACTCCACTCTTCCAGTGCATCTCCTAAATCCTTGCCAAAAATGTCTTTCCAAAATGCAAACTTGATAATATTTCTTCCCTAGGTAAAATTCTCTAGAGACTTGCCATTACCTACAGGATAAAAACCAACTTTCTTAACAAGAGGTATAAGACCTTTTATAATTCAGCTCCTAAATATCTGCCATCTCTCATCTTCTATTCAAACTTCGAAACCCCACAGAGATGTCAACTCTTCCATGAAGTATTCCCAACCAATCCCTCTCCCCACCATTAAGTTAGGCCTTCCTTTCTCTATATCATGTACCTAATAATCTAATCATTCCTAAAATAAGTTATCATTTATTTGTGCATACATGCTACCCATCTAAGAAGATGAGCTTTGTGAGGAAACAGATTATCTATTGTTCCACTCTATACACTTAGCACTTGTTTTCAATCACCAATTGATGACTGAATCAATGATTAAAGTACAGAAGAAATCAATTAGTGAGCCAGTGATGGTTGTTTATTTTTCTAAACATTCCAACTAGATTTCCTAATTGTTCAAATGAAAAAGTCCCTGCTAGCCATGATCATTTGAGCAATTGAAACTGCTATATTGGCATCTATTCTGACAATAACTATAAAAGAAAAAATAAAACCTTGTTACATATCTGCTGCTCTGAGTAATAACCTTGAAAACAGGCCATGAAATTTCCCCATTAAAAAAAAATCCCAATGATGAGGTCTCTGCCATAGTAATAAAATTCTGGTAAACACCGTGACCATTTATTTAAGAGAAGAATGAGTCTGCAGCCTCAAGTGTTAGAGTCTAATGGAAAAGAGAGTCAATACAGCCAAGGGAAAAATCCTTGCCACATTGAAGAGGACTAAACATTTTATCACTCTAGAATATTCCAGGTCAAATTCAAGATGTTTCATTTTTTGACCTTTTAATACATGCAAATTAAGTAGGGTTATAGGTATATTTCACACAAAGTGAGGTCTCCTGCAATCAGACAACAATAAAGCTCTTTTTTTTAGTAAAAACTTGGAATGAGTACGTTTATAACCCCATATATATGCACAAATACTAAATGGACTCAGAGGAGAGAACAGCAAAGCTAATCTATTTAGATAAAAGACTGCATCAAAGAGAGACAATTACTACTGTTGCTTTCCAAAGTAAGTTAAATTTATTATTTCTGTTGTCTGTCATCATCATTTGTGATGACGATATAGACCAGCAGTCTGGGAAATATTCTATAACAAGCCAGAAGTCCTGCTTGGCTACATCTAACTTGGACTCTGACCCACACTGACCAAAGAAACAGAGAAGTTGTCTGAATATTTCAAATGCCACAGAGGTAATAAAAAACCTAAGCCAAATTTCAGTCATTGCCCCAACAAAGTTGACAATGTCATGCATTGCTGACATATTCTTGGAATTGTAAAGTTATTAAATACTTGTCAAAATTGAGCCTTTTCTATTGGGCTCAAGTTGTGTTATCTTTTAATATTTTTCTATATTTTGTGGCTTATTTGACAAAAAAATGTATATATTTATTATGTACAGCATGTTGTTTTAAAATATGTATATACTCTGAAATGGCTAAATCAATGTAATTGACATATGTGTTACAAGAGATCTTTTGTATGCCATGTTGACTATAGTTAATAACAATGTATTCTTGATGTTAAGAGAATAAATTTTAAGTGTTCTTGCCACAAAAGTGATAAGTATGTCACATTGTTCTGCTATTTTACATCTTCCTACAGATTAAGCCAATTTTACCTATTTATAATTCCAAAAATCAATGGTAATCCAGTGCTTCAATCAGGGTCCCAACAGATTGGCACACTCAGATTAGGCTAACTTAAGGAGGCTTTATTTTTAAAAAAGAACTCTTTTAAGGCATATGGGCAAGATGCCAAGGAACCATAAATAGTTGAGGGCTAATAATACAGGAGTAGTTACTAACCCCCAGGCCCAAAGGGAGGAGGGAAGGGAGTACTTTCAAAAACCCAAAGGAGAGTGTTGTATGAAGGTGGACACCTTGAGAAAAGCAATGAACTTCAGTAAACGTTCTCAGCCAGCCCAAAGTGACCTTACAGAGAGGGAGTCAGGGAACAGGGAATAAATACCTGATTTCATTCTTTCTCTCTCTCTCACCTTATTACTTGAGCCCCCATGAGCAGAACCAACCTGGAAAAGGAATCCCTTGATGAGGTTCATATAGGTCAGCATCCCAAGGCAGAGCACAGGGTGAAGACAAGAATGGCTCTGAAGGGACAAATAAAAACTATCCAACATTCCCCATGTTTTATGGGGAAACAGTTTTTTTTTCCTCCCACTCATCATCTACCTCTATTTTGTGACTATTGTATGCAATATGCAGTTAATTATAAGAACATGGTGAAAGTGGAGGTAAAGGAGGTTGAAGATAGCAGGAAGGAAAGTCACAAAGGAAAAAGAATTTTCCTATAGGAAATTAAAATTAAAACATGTTTCCAACCATGGCAAAACTCATTCAATTACCATCTCTACAAGTAAAAATCTACAGAGTGTGGTCTGTGGATCAGTAGTAGCATCAGCATCACCTGGATTCTTCTTAGAAATGCGTAATATCAGGCTCCACCCCAGACTCACTAACTCAGAATCTGCTTTTTAACCAGATCCCCAGGTGAGTATTATGCACATTAAAGTTTAAGAAGCACTACTTTAATGACTTCCTAGTTACTCAGAGTAACACTAGAAGTTTGGAATAATTAAAGCTATTGAGATGGAACATGGAAAGGTTCATGGAGGAGTTATATTTTACAAGGATATTAAAATAATATTTTGCAGAAAACATGTTTTTAAATTTCATCATAAAGTCAAATGGAAAATACAGTTAATAAGTAACTGAATATATAATATTCATGAAATATCATCAAAACTGAGAGTAAATATTGTTCCATTAATACAAAATCCTTTTGTGATAAAAAAAAAAATTTCATGCTACATAAATTCCCTAAAGGTTCTTTAAAGAAAGGAAAAATCCAGGCTGATTTAAATTGGAAAGCTGCTATTTTACTTTTGTGCTTTCTCTTTTTAATAATATTTTCTTTTCTGTTTCAGGCCCAACTCTGGCACTTAATGGGTGTTCAGTAAATACTTTTTGATCGATTGAAGCCCAACTGTTTTTAAAATTGTGTGCTAAACTGTAATAATAGATCAGCATCAAAATCTAGTTGTAGATTACCTTCTGCTTAGAGAACAGCACCATCTAGTGTTTTCCCAGGAAGGTACCATCTCCTATCAAGTATATGTTTACCAAGCCACATGAGAAAATTCCACTATTAAAGCTAACCCACTGTGCCACATCTTTCTACCTTACTACACCTCTAACAATGTCTTAGATTAATTTCAGTTTGCTTTTAACATGCACTAGTTCCAGCTTTGAAATAGCAGGAATATTTTCATTTAGTATGGAAGGACAACTGTCCCCCAACATCTCTGCAGCCCAGCCCCCAGTCCCTTACTTCAATCAACCCAATGCATGCCATCTGATTTACAACTTCCATTGCCTAAGGATTTTCTCAGGCCACCAAAACCCACCTTTCTGCACAATGAAGGCCAGATTTAGCATGACTAATGGGAGATGGTGTATAAATATCCCAACTCCTTTGCCCCTCAAGAGACACACTCTGTTTCCTAGAGTTTTCTTATGAGATTAAGTGCCAGTCACTCACAGTGGTATTTTAGGGGGCTGCCTTTTCATCCCTGTCTTACTTCTCTAGTCCCCATCCAATGTTTCCTTCCCCTACTACTTGTATAATACTTGAGTCCTTACACTGAAGTATGTTTCTGGGGAAACCCAAACTAAGACACTCTTATTACACCATATCCCATACAAAACCATTGACTAAGAAGACAAATAGGAAAAGTGTGCCATGACTGGTTCATCATTTGCTAACCACCCCCACAACCTAATACTGTAATCACCCCATCACAGGAATGTTACGTGATAGCAAACACTGTTTTATTCACTGCTGTATTGCCAACGCCTATCACAGTGCCCACAAATAGCAATTGCTCAATAAATACCTGCTGACTCAAAGCTGATAGTGGACATAAACATATCTCTGAAGTTTGAAAGAAGAAAGTCACCTATGGTGACCAAGATTTTATGTACCAATATTAATTTCTTCTCTTTTAATTTCTAGTATCTATTATTAAAAAAAATTTTTTTTAGCAAAACTCAGATTTATAGTTCCACAACTGATCTGTTAAGCTAGTTAGAATACATCATGGAATAAAAGTGCATTACATATCTGAGCATTTGTGAGTATATGAGTATTGAGATAGTTATTTTCAGGGTTCATGCTTTGCCAAATAACATTTTAATAAATACTATTAGAAAAGAGCTACTATGAAAATTTTAATTTATGCCTAAAGCTACATAATATTTTTCCTATTTTCTTTTCTCTCTTTTCTATACAAAATGAAACATTGTTTTCAATTGATTGTGTTATCAAGTTAAACATGCATTTTAGATTTTTTCTGTTACTATTGATAACATTAATACATTAAAGTGTTCTGGCATGTGAGATGCTTTCCTAATCAAATGATATTGTAATATTAGTAGAGGAAAATGACTTAACTCTGAAGGTTTAGACCAGGACAAGTTGAATGGATAGAGAATGCATCTAGTCTTACTCAGGATAGCTGTAAAGCATGTTAGACTCCAGTGACCATTCATCAGGGAAAGCAAGGTAAACTAGGATTAGGCAGTGCCTAGGAGAGTTGGGCCTCCAAAGTGGGATCTATAGCCCAATTATCTCAGTTGGAAAGGACCTCTACCCAGATAGGCACCAATAATCAAGGGATTCAACATGGTGGGTAGATTTTGGCACATAGCATCTTCCTCACTCAGGAGAGGGGTGGTAAGCCTGGGTTTAAGCAGAACAGAGGATAGATCTATGGCCATAAGGCAGGGGGAGATTGGCAAGGGTGGGCTCTAGGCAGGTTTTCAGGATGCTAATTAAGCAGCCCAGCATGCAGAAGAGGGCTCAACTCCTAAGAGGAATTTAAATGCAAGTCAGGAATTAGGACAGGCATCCTTGTTGAAGGCTGGGACACATGGCTCAGTGGGTTCCCTAAATCTGATCCCAAGAAGAACTGAAACTGAGAACAAACACAGATAAATTCCAAATGCACTCTGATGGGGATGAGAATCAGGTTTGGAACTCATCTTTCCAGTGACTGAGAGGAGCTAGGTCTGAAGGCCAAAAGTCACCAGGTTCTCTAATTGGACAGAGCTGAAAGGGCATTAGTAAATGGGTAGAGGTTGGAAATTGCCTTTCTCCAGCTGTACTCCCATAGACAAATCATAGAAAGACCCATGTTTCTCTAAAATGGGGATTTAGCAAAATGAATGGATTTGGGACAGGGGATGAGTTTAACGGTTATCTTCATCAGGTGTGTTCAATTCCTTGAGGATAAAGCACCTTCAGAGCACACTGAGTTTCAGAGCTGTGCTGCAGGACACAAGAGCATGCTCTTTGTGTCCTTTGTTATTCACATCTCCTCATAGATCTGAACCTGATGAATATTACACCTTCCAAATTGCTAGGCTTGCCCCAAACTGAATATAAATCAAAGGCTCATGCTGTACCTGGAAAACATGCATTAATAGGAATGTTAATCTGTTCGGATCCTTTATTTCCACATGGTCTGAATGATCCTCAAGCATTCCAGGGTCACATAAGTCATGAGCAAGGACTGTCCAAGGGCTATTCCTTCCAGTTTCATATGATGAAACCAGGTTCAAGGTCAACTCTAGGCAAAAATATGAATAAAGCACATTTTGTGTAAAAGAGTAGTCATCCCACCATTCCACAATCCATCCCCTCTATCCCAACCAAGAAAGATTTAGCTGGAGTTTTTCAAAGTAAAATGTCTTGCTGGAACTTGCTTATTTTCCTTTGGGTGAAAAATGTGGATACATTAAAGGTACATTTTAAAGACATTTTAAAGGGTGATAAAAAATATATGCCCTTTATTCTCTGAATGCCAATAACCAAGGCATGATAATTTCCCTTTGGTTCAGCTTATTATTTCTCCTGAGTAAACAGAGTAGAAAATGGTAAGGCTAACAATTTGTGTTTATTCACAATAAGGCCAGAACCCCAGCACATTGTAAATAGAAGAGCAATTTAAAGATTGAACAGGTTGGTTTCAAATCATGCCTCCCATCTTCAGCTTAGCCCACCGAGTCTCGAACTAGATGGTTTCACACCCAAATTTAATCAGATGTAAAAAGAAGAAATGGTACCTGTCCTGCAAAAATCATTCCACAACACTAAGAAGGAAGGAATCCTCCCCAATATGTTTTACAAGGCCAATATCACCTTGATACCAAAGCCAAGAAAGGAAATGACAAAAAAAGAAAACTACAGACCAATATCCCTTATGAATACAAATGTAAAATTCTCAATAAAATCTTAGCAAACTGAATTCACCTGCTCATCAAAACAATAATCCATCATCACCAATGGGCTTCATCCCAGAGATACAGGGACAGTTCAACATATGTAAATCTATGTAATTCACCACCTAAATAGAAGTAAAAACAACAACCATATTACACTCTAAATAGACACAGAAAAAGCATTTGACAAAATTGAGCACCCTTTTATGACAAGAACGCTTAAAACTGGAACCATACAAAGTTTCCCTCTATTACCACCTCTAATCAACACAGTGCTGGAGGTCCTAGCCAGAGGAATCAGACAAGAGAAGGAAATCAAGGGTATCCAAATAGGGACTGAAGAGGTCAAACTTTTGCTTTTTGCTGATGATCTTAGATCTAGAAAACCCCAAAGATTCTGCCAAGAGACTACTGGAATTGATAAATAAATTCAACAAAGTCTCAGGTTACAAAATCAATGTATACAAACATTAGCATTCATATACACCAACAACAGCCAAGCTGAGAACCAAATCAAAGACTCAATACCTTTCACAATAGCAAAAAAATAAATAAAAATAAAATACCTAGGAATATATTTAACTAAGGAGGTGAAAGATCTGTAAAGGAATAACTATGAAACACTGAGGAAGAAAACATCAGAGGACGTAAACAAATGGAAAACCATACCATAATCATGGATTGGTACAATCAATATTATTAAAATAGCTATACTATCCAAAGTGATCTACAGATTCAATGTAATCCCTATTAAAATGCCAACATCATTTTTGCAGATCTAGAAAAAATAATTCCACACTCCATATGGAACCAGAGAAGACCCTGTATAGCCTATGCAACCTTAAGCATAAAGAACAAATTGGGAGGCATCAATTTATCAGACTTTAAGCTATACTACAAGGCTATAGTAACCAAAACAGCATGGTATTGGCACAAGAATAGAGACATACACCAATGGAACAGGGCTGAGAACCCAGATATATAACTATCCTAAGACAGCTGTCTGATCTTTGACAAAGCAGACAAAAACATACACTAGGGAAAAGAATCCTTATTCAATAAATGGTGCTAGAAAAATTAGATAGCCACATGTGGAATACTAAAACAGGATCTGTACCTCTTGCCCCTCACAAAAATCAATTCATGATGGATGACAGACTTAAACCTAAGGCATGAAACCATAAGAATTCTGGAAGAAAATGTTGGACAAACTCTTATAGACATAGGCCTAGGCAAAGAATTTATGAAGAAGACACAAAAGCAATCACAGCAACAATAAAAATAAACAAATGGAACCTGATCAAATTAAAAAGCTTCTGCACAGACCAGGAAGCTATCATTAGAGCAAATAGACAATCTACAGAATGGGAGAAAATACTGGCATGCTATATATGCAATAAATGGTTAATAAACAAAATCTACAAAGATCTCAAGTAATCAGCAAAAAAACATCAAATAACCCCATAAAAATGTGGGCAAAGGACATGAACAGAAATTTTTCCTAAGAAGACAGACTAATGGCCAATAAACAAGAAAAAATGCTCAATGTCACTAATCATCAGAGAAATGCAAATCAAAACCACAATGAGATATCACCTAACTCCAGTGAGAATGGCTTTTATCAAAAAGTCCCAAAACAACAAACACTGGCATGAATGCAGAGAGATTGGAACACTCATACAGTCCTGATGGAACTGCAAAGTAGTACAACCTCTATGGAAAGTTGGTGGTATATGTAAACCATGGAGTACTACTCAGTCATTTAAAAAAAATGGTTAACACCTCTTGTATTATCCTGGATGGAGCTGGAGCCCACTCTTCTAAGTGAAGTATCATAAGAATGGAAAAACAAACACCACATGTACTCACCATTAAATCAGTACTAATCAATCAACCCTTATGTGTACACATGGAAGTAACATTCATCAGGTGTTAGGTAGGTGGGAGGGGGGAAGCAGGGATGGATAAATTTATACCTAATGGGTGTGGTGCATGTTGTCGGGTGGGGGGGAGGGGGGATAGGCACACTTATAGTTTTGACTCACGCAGTGCAAAGACAATTTATATAACCAAAGCATTTGTACTCCCATAATATTCTGAAATAAATAAATAAATAAATGATTAAAATAGAAAAAATATGTTACAGGAGGGGCTGTGAATATTCATGAAGGGGTTGCAGTGTGTGGGTTGAAAAAACATGTATGTTATATATAACCCATGTTCACTTTGGGGTGGAGCCTTAACATTTAAGTGTATTACAATTAGGCCCTATACATCAAAACCTGAAGCAGGGACATGAAAGCCCTCAAATGTGCAGCCACTGCACACCAGCCAGAACCAGTTTATGGTCAGTGGTCTCTTAACAGGAGAAAGTTATTGAAATAAGTCTCTTGTCTGATCAAAACTATAGTTATGGCTTGTGCACCAAGGGGGTCAGTTAGTCAGTGTTTGGCAGTGGATGAGATGTAATTGTTTTAATATTGCTTATCTTGAGGCTAGTGCTTAGTTTAGCTGCTAGAGAAAAAGAAAACCTTGTATTAGAGAACAGTTTATTCTTTAAGTGTAGGGTACATGACTTAACCCTTGCATGGTATGTCCTTAAATATTATTGATAATTTGATATCCTATTGTCACAAAGATTCTGTTCTATCAGTCTTATGACCTCTATTTTTAACATTAATTGCTGGTGAGTCGTTATGTCTAAACCACAAAAGGGTGGGGGTATAACGAGGTATGTGCAATCTCTTAACTCTTCATGGCTGGGAACTCAGTTTTTAAGGTTTCTCTGGGGTCCCCTTGGCAAAGAGGAGTTCTATTCAGTCAGTTAGAGGTGAGACTTAGGATTTTATTTTTAGTTCTCAGAATCAAGCATAGAATCTCCTCCCCTAGTGATAACCAGGTACCCGGCTCACTCTTTTTGTGTCTTCAAAATTAACACCATCTGTATGTTACTCTAATAACATATCTTATCAAACCAAATATATCTAAAATATTATAATTTAGTATAAAATGAAATATTTTAAATTATTAAGGCATTTTACATTATTTTTTCCATACTAAGTCTTTGAAATCAGTGTGTATTTTATACTTACAGCACATCTAAATTCAGAGTAGATGCATTTCAAGTCTTCAATAACCCTATCTTGCTAGTAGCTACCACATTGGACAGTGGAGCCCTAGATTAATGGATAATAATTTTGGTAAGTGGTTCTTTTAACCAAAGAATCTGTTTCTAGAAAAGTCAGAGCAAATTTGGAGAATTTCAACTTATCACTGAAATGCAATGACACTTTAATAATAGCAGTGAAAATGAACCTCCAGGCTAGCAAAGACTATTATTATGACTATGTTTGCAGTTTCAGTGGCTTTCTTCTTGTGAGTTTTGTTGTGCTGGTGGCAGTTGTGGTAAAACTACTCACTAATTATGTACTATTTTTTCTATTATTTTGTTAAGTTGGTTTTATATTCAAGGATCTTAAAAGCCTGCCAAAATGAAAGTGTATATTTTTTCATTTATTATTCTACTCTACTTTAAAATGATTCCTATTTTATTTTCATCACAAACACAGATAATTATATTACTATTTTTAGGATAATCACTTTTTCACTTTCTGAGTTTTACTTTCATTATATCTTATCATAGATTTATTCAGTTAATAAATACTTACTGAGCAACTGCTTTGTAGCAACTTTTGTAAGATACTAGGGATACAGTGAAAAGAAAGACAAGTACTCTGACCTTCTGCAGTTTCCATTCTAGTGGGAGAGATACCACAATGACTGTACTTTAAAATACATCAGAACATACAATGTGATATAGTAAATGTGTGCTGTTTTGTTAAAGTTTAGTTTTGTTAAAATTCAATTCTAAAATAACTAGTTGCTATAATTGAGGCTCTACATTCCTGGAGTGGTCAGTTAGCATAATATCACAAAGACCATGCTCCATGGATGTGAGGGCAATCTGGCTGCGACATCTGTCACCCCACTGATCACTAGGGTTGATTCGGCTGATCTGGCTGGCTAGGCGGGTGTCCCCTTCCTCCCTCACTGCTCCATGTGCGTCCCTCCCAAAGCTGCACACTCGGTGGAAGAGGACGACCTTCCCCGCTAGAGGAGGACCAGTCTTCGGTCAAGGGTATACGAGTAGCTGTGTTCCCCTGTTAGAACCTCCAAAGACCATGCTCCAAAGGATACTACTACAAGTTCTTTTCTTATCCTATCAAGACCAACACCCCAAGCTTTGTTAATTAGCATACTGAAAGTCAAAAGGAGGGATTTTGGTGTAATTAGTGACCTGTTAATTAACATGATGAATGTCTGAAATGCACTTTGCATGGTAAAGTTAAAGCTGTTCATGAAATGTGGACTGGATAAAAATATTGTATATTCACTGCCCACCCTTACATAAACAGGGTATTAGAAACCAGCAAGGCCCCATTGCCTTTACACTTAGGGATGGCCAATGATTTGATCTCAAAACAGTTCTGAGTCTAGCTATTCATTCAGAGGATTTTGCAACCAGATTCCTGCCTTGGAGATGCTATTATGTCTGTCCTAATAGAATCTTTCATGCAAGATGGAAGTCAAAGCACCTGAAAGGATAAAGGGCTAAGGCTTTATAAACCTTAAAGAATGGGTTGAATGAATTGTTTTATACCTGCTTGCTAATGAAAACTTAATTAAGATCTGAATATGTAGTAAGATTTGGTTTGAGACTTGGTTTCTTTGTGACCTATAGTGAGGCTATAGGGGAGTAGCTAACCATCTGTGCTAAAAACTTTTTCAGCAGCTACTATTATCGACCAAAGATAACCTTAAAAACATACATGACCAGATCGACTTAGGTTAAGTTTATCTAAGGGGAAGACAATCAATAAGTGCATAAAATAATAACATAATTTCAGATAATAACAAGGGTTATTTAAAAATGTAAGAGGCAAGAATATAGAGAGTGGGAGGTCAGAAAGAACCTCTCTGGTAAGCTGATATTTGAGCATAAACAACCCAAACCATAATTTACTTTTCATGATGATTTTTTCTTTTTTTAACTTCAAAATATTAAGGTGGTACAAATGTTTTTGGTCACACGATGGCTTTTGTAATGACTTAGTCATGGATATAGGTGTGCCCAAAATCCACATAGTGTTTATTGTACCCATTAAGTAGGTTTTTGGCCCCTCCCCTCCTTCCCCTTCCCCCTACTTGATTTCCACTGAGTTTTCCTTCCCTCTGTGCACATAATTTACTTTTAAATATCAGGCGCTTTTCCCCCAAGAAGCCATCACTAAACCTCTTTAAAGAAATAAACTTCAAATATGTCTCAATTTATTCCCCAAAATAAAATTCCATGGAATATGAGCTTAAAATAATAAATCACAAACTAAAAAGGAAACAAACCACTATGGGTAAGAATCAGCAGAAATATGAAACAGAAAAGTCAGGTTTATAAAGACTATAAATACTGGAGTCATCAGATATAAAATAAGCATGAGGATATGAAATATAGCATATTTAAAGAAATAAAGGGTGATATTAGAATATCTAAGGAATAACAGACTATCAAAAATGAATAGAACAGAAAAATGGATTGAAAAATAACTTCTAGAAACAAAAATAATATAGTTAAGTCCTCATTTAAAGTCATCAATACTCAATAAAGTCATCAACTACTAAACCAATTCAAAAGAAGGCAAGAAAGGAGAGAAAAGGG
This sequence comes from Mirza zaza, assembly GCA_008750895.1. NCBI lineage: Eukaryota > Metazoa > Chordata > Mammalia > Primates > Cheirogaleidae > Mirza > Mirza zaza. The sequence continues at coordinate 60,713 of VSMD01027959.1, read as the reverse complement.
TGGGGAAACCAGAAAGTAAAGAGAAAGATAGTAGATTTAATTCCAAATACATTCATGCATCACTTAATAATGGGGACACCTTCTGAGAAATTTATTGCTAGGTGATTCTATCATTGTATGAACATCATAGAGTGTACTTACAAAAACCAAGATGGTATAGCCTACTATATACCTAGGCTATATGGTATAGCGTATTGCTCCTATGCTACCAACCTGTACAGCATGTTAATGTACTATATACTGTAGAGCAATTGTAACACAATAGTAAGCATTTGTGTATTTAAACATATCTAAACAGAAAAGGTACAGTAAAAATAAAGCATGTAAGATAAAATATGTATACCTGTATAGGGCACTTATCACAAATGGAGCTTGCAGGACTGACTCTGGATGAGTCAGTGAGTGAGTAGCAAGTGAATGTGAAGGCCTAACGCATTATTGTACGCTACTGTAGATTTCACAAACTGTATATTAGGTTATATTAACTTCATAAAAAGTATTTTTCTTTTTTCAGTAACAACTTAACCTTACCTTACTGTGACTTTTTTAGTTGATAAACTTTTTAATTTTTTTAACTGTTTCACTCTTTTGTAATAACACTTAGCTTAAAACGCAAGCACATTGTACAGCTGGACAAAAATATTTTTCTTTATATCCTTATTCTATAAGCTTTGTTCACTAAATTTTTTAAAAAAAATTAAAATGTTTCATTTATATACATTTCTGCAGAGAAGTAACAGATTTCTAAACATAGAATAAATTATATTAGGATCCTCTGTACCTTTGACCAACATTTTCCCTTTCCCCTCCCACTCCATCCCTAGTCGGCCTCTAGTGGAATAAATTCTGGTGATCTACTGCACAGCAGGTGACCATAGTTAATAATATATAACATATTTCAATGTTGCTGAAGAGTGGATTTTAAATGTTCTCACCACAAAGAAATGATAAGTATATGAGGTGATGGATATGTTAATTAGCCTGATTTGCTCATTCCACAATATGTACATGTATCAAAATATCACATTGTACCCCATAAATATATACAATTATTATTTGTCAATTCAAAATACAAAGGAAAATTTTTAAATGCTAAAAAGTTATATTAGTATAAAATTCTGGGAGAGAAGTAGAATGTAACTGGGAGTTCATGGAGAAAAGTGAACGAAGTAACTCATGGTTAGAGTTTTAATTAAAAATGACATGAGACCAGGCGCGGTGGCTCATTCCTATAATCCTAGCACTCTGGGAGGCTGAGGTGGAAGGATTGTTTGAGCTCGGGAGTTCGAGACCAGCCTGAGCAAGAGCAAGACCCCATCTCTACTAAAAAAATAGAAAGAAATTAGCTGGACAACTAAAAATATATAGAAAAAATTAGCCGGGCTTGGTGGTGCATGCCTGTAGTCCCAGCTACTTGGGAGGCTGAGGCAGAGGGATTGCTTGAGCCCAGGAATTTGAGGTTGCTGTCAGTGAGGCTGACACCACAGCACTCTAGCCCAGGCAACAGAGTGAGACTCTGTCTCAAAAAAGAAAAGAAAATGACATGAAAAAAGAAACTGGAAGGTACTGAGTTTATCTGGAACTGACCAGATTACATTTTCTGCTATAAAGCAAATTCAAGATAAAGACTAATTTCAGTACCTACCCCACCCCCAAGTCTGTGGCTACTGAAAATTTATTTATTCTCTCTTCATGTGTAATTAAGCATATTTATACTTATACATATTTAATCAAAATGGGAAAATATGTAGTAGAATATATATTCAAGCATATGTTTTGCCCTTTGTAATTAAAGTTCTTCAGGAATTACTTCAAAATTGAAAGTTTTTATTAAATATATTTTTTAAATGTGTTCCAAATTTATATCCAGAGAGGAGCTCCCAACAGGATCTATTTCATTCTTTGTAGTCATTGATACTGCACAAAAAAATAAAGGAAACTGGGAAGAGAAATGCACTATTAGCCCACAAAGGGCTGAGTATGAATATGAAATCAAGACATAAGAAAGTAAGCAAACAAGCTGTAGAGACAGAATGAAGGGAGTCTTCCCTAAGTGAAAATGTAATCATCTCAAGTACTTATAATTCATTGCACAGATGTTTATTTATATAAGAACATATAAATATATATGTTAGTTTAATTAAAAGCAGATTATAAATCCAATTCTTTGGAATTGAAATGTATTAAGTGCCATTCTAGCTAAGAGTCTCTTACCCATACATGAGGTCTAATATGATATACCAGTTTGGAGAGGTTTTTTTTGCAGAAAATAAAAGTTATTTAGAAGCATCTTAGGATATATAGAATCATGCTATATTCCTCATAATATTAATCCAGAATATCTGAGGGACATAGTTTGGTGTTATGGAAACAAAGCAAAGGCTTTGCATTTTAGAAGAACTGAGTTCAAATCATAGCTCAACAACTTAATAGTTGTGTGGCTTTGGACATGCAACTTAATTTCTATGAGCTTCCATTTTCTCCTCTGTAAAATTAGAGAAATTGATATCTAACATAACAGGATATTAGAATGGTACTCTTCTTGCCTGACGTATCAAAATATTAACAATAGATATCAGAAGACAGGTGTGAAACCAGACTCCTTCCCAACCCACACCCCTACCCGCCCTGAGTTACTAAGGAATGGCCCATGACTCTTTCATCAATTAGACTGCTACATAACAAACCACCACATAACTTAGTGCTTAAAACTACAAACATATATTATTTCTTACAATTCTGAGAATTATCTTGGCAGTTCTTCTGATCTGGGTCAACTTGGCTAAGGCTAGATGATCTAGAATGGCTTCACTCACGTCTGGCTGTTGACTTGATGTCAGATGGTGTAATGGGGAGAACTTGGCCACATGACTCTCATCATTCAGCAGGCTAGCCTGGGCTTATTCACATAGTGGTAATCACAAGGTTCTCAAAAGCATCAAGAGAGGTCAAGTCCAAATGTGCAAGCACTTTTTTAAATCTCCACTTGTACCACATTTACTACTATCCCATTGGCCAAAGCAAGTCATGTAGTTAAACTACCAAAACTCTTAAATCCCTCAGCAAGATAAGGGATATTAAACAGGGATTTTAGAACACAGTACCTGCTGCTAGTTGGAGCCCAATAAATATTTGTTGAATAGATGAATAAATGAATGAAAGAATAAACTAAGGGGATGGTGGTACCATTAACCAAAATAGGAGGTTTAACAGAAGAAGCAGGCTTGGGATTAATGGGAGAGAGTGAATTCCATTCCATGAAACCTTAAGGTACCCATGGGGCATTCAAGTAAAGCTATCCAGTAGATAACTGGATATACATTTCTGGAAAGTTATGAACAGATTTCCTGGAGCTATTTTAGAGATTAAAAATAAACTTTTTACTTGGGTTTGTCCTTTATTTTTAACCTTAAAAATACTATAATTGTAGCTTACATGGAAATGGGCTTGAAATACCAAATTTCCCCAAATCTAAGATGTATTTTTCCATATTTTAACAGTTCAAATGGGATGTGTGTTACATCCATGTGTAAATATAACATTATATCATTCCTTTCTTCAGGAAAAGCTAATGTTAAATTAATGCAGCATCTTAAAATTGTCAACATATTAAAACCAAGGAACTATGATAAACTGTAAACCCTTAACCTACTGATCCAGTAGAATTTAACCTTTTAGATAACCTATTTTCAGTCTGAACCCAATCAACGAGATTATCTTAATATTTTGCAAAACCTGTTCTCTTTGCACTCTCACCCTCTCAGAAAAAGCTACCACCATTTAGCCAATTGATAAACTTAGAAACCTGACAGAGATTCTTCATTCTACCTTCTCCCTCATCTACAATATCCAGTCCATTGCCATATCCTGCTAAAGCTACCTTGAAAATATGAGTCAAACTCGTCACTACCACCACCACTCTAGATTGAGCAACTATCATCATGAATCTGGACTATTTTTATAGCTTCCAAGCTGGTCTCCTTACTTCCACTATGGCCTTCCTCCTAACTACTTTCCACATGGCAGTCAAAGATTTTCTTTTTGAAATGTAAACTACATCATGTCAGTCTCCTACTTAAAACCCTTTAAATTCCCATTGCACTTAGAATATAATCCAAAATGGCATCTACAACCTTTCATAAACTTCAAGCCTCTGGCAACTTTTTTACCTCATCTTGAACCACTCTTCACTTTGTTCCATCAAAACACACCTTCTTTCAACTTTTCTAACTTTTACTAAGTTCTTTCCCTTCTCAGAGCTTTAATCCATGATATTCTCTCTGCCTAGCCCACTCTCTTATCATCTCTTAGATCTTAGGTTAAGTGTCATGCCTTCAGAGAAACCTTCCCTGACCCTGCAACTCAAACTAAATTATATTTCTCCCCATCATTTTCTCTTTAAAACAATTATCAACATTTCTAATATATATATACATATATATTCATGTACATATAAATAAGTATATATGTATTTATGTACACATGTATATGTATATGTATTTGTATGTGCGTTTAATGTTTACTTTTGTCTCTCCCACTAGACCATGAATCCTATAAGGGCAAAAACTGGGCTTGTCTTGTTCACTGCTATATGTCCAATGGCTTATATAGTGCACAGGGCATAGTAGGCACTTAATAAATATTCCTGAAGAAATAAATAACCAAAACATCCTCATACAAAGAAGCTAAATTGCTGGTCACATGTAAACACAGCAGCTTCTGACCAGAGAAACTAGAAAATAGGGTGATCCAATGAATAATGGGCAAAAGCTGTAGGTTCTACAAACAGAAAGAGAAACCATTTCCAATCAAAATATTATGGTAGCAGATATACTGGCAAGAAGCAAAACTTTAAATTTCCTTAGCAATACAAAGATAAACAACATTTCAAACCTAAATTTGTGGCAGAGAGTGAGCATTTTAAACAAATACCATGGACCTTGATACAAGTAAGTAGCTTTCCAGGGCTGACAGGTATGTGGCAAGAATGACAAAAGACCCCAAAGAAGACCACAGAAACCCAGGAGTAGGAATGGCTGTTGGTTGTCCCCCAATGTCCACTCTCCCCTTCTTTTATGTAATCAATTTTTATGCTAATTAGGGCTGCCTAACTAAAGGCTGGATTTCCAAATCTCCCTGGAAGCTATGCACGGTCATGTGATAAAATCCTGGCAAATACACTCTGAAAAAAAGTTATGTGTACAACCTTTAGGTCTCACCCTTAAAAGAAAGGATATATTTTTCTTCCCTCCTTCCTACAATTTTTTCCATCCAGCTGTCTGAAACATACATATTATACTATGGCCAGCCATTCTGAACTGCATAGACAAAGAAAAAAGAGGGACAGAGCAACAAGATAAAAGGGGACTGGATCCCTGTGTAACTGTGTAAAGCAGTGTTGCCATACTGCTATTACCCAAAAGGGACTATTAATTAAAAGAGAAATAAATTTCTCTTGTTTAAGTCATTGTTAATTTTCACTTCTATTACACGTACATCCTAATTACTAATGTCTCATGCATGAAGAGAAATCCAGACCTTAGCAGACCAGAGATCATTTTTCAGTCACTCCTAGGAAAGGGTTTTCATCTGTTCCTTGAGCTAGGAACTGGAAACCAATCTCAGAACCCACTTCATTTAATCTATAGTGGTTGCATATAAGTATGTAATATTAGATATAGGACCATGTTTCTGGTTCCTATAGAATCAAATGTATTCCATCATTCTTTTGTATTCTTCCTAAAGATCAAAGTTACAGAGAGCCTCTAGACATTGTTATAAATGGATTTCTTGATTGGACCCTACTTGACAATGGCAGAAAAGATTTTGGGGCTGAGAATGGGCAAAAACAAATAAGGAACTTCTTCACACCTATACCCAAGCCACAGCTCATTCCTCCACTCTGATTCACGCACTCTCTACAAAATGTTGCTTCAATTAAGCTTTCTGGCTGGATCTACTATATGCTATACTACTACAGAAGTACATTTAAGGTATTTTAAATTTTATATTCTCTGTTTGCCCATCCATTGTCTTCCTCTCTTCTCTGTGCTCTGTCCTTCATGGATTGCATCAAATGACTTCCTTATCCCATGGCTTCTGGTTGGGTTTGGCCAATAAGAGGCATGGGCAGGTGGTTCAGGGGGTGGAACAAAGGAAAGGTTGAGATCATTATTCCCCCAGCTTCTTCCCTGCCTGGCTACAGTTTGGCAGTGCCTATTTTCCTCTATTGAAGGCCACAGTTGCTGCAAGGTTGTCTTCGCCTACAACTACTGCAGAACTTATCAAACTATAATATTCATACAAATAAACTGAGGTCTTATTAAAATGCAAGCTCTAGTTCAACAGGTCTGGGACAGGGACTGAGTTTTCAGGTGATGCAGATGCTGCTGATATGAGGACCACTCTATAAGTAGCAATGAGCTACAACTCTCACCAGGCACTGGTAATAGCTCCCTTCCCATCGGGCCCAGGGATGGAAATGAGTCCCAGCTGTGTCTAGCCATCGAGTCATTCACCATTTCTTATTGGTTCCTTCAACTCTGCAACCCTATTTATAAATAATCTCTTCGTTTAACTCCTTCTAATTGCCTTTTGAATGTGCCATACAATCAGCAAAGATAATTTAGTTGTCTACTAGAATCAAAATAAGTGAAAGCCCAGGTGGCAGACTATAAATTTGTGTTTTTCCAACTTTGTAATACCACCTAACTTTGGGTTGTGGTTAGGTGGTAATTACTGATAATAGAAATGTCTTCATATTTATCAAAAAATAGATACTGTGAGACTGAACATAAATGAGAAGTAATGTGCCACTCTGTGAATCTTTTCTAGCCCTACAATCATTTTCTCATCCAAGCAGAGCAATCCCCCCCACCCCCAGGAAATAGAAAAGTGTTATACCCTTGGGTATTTGGGAACTCTCTCCCAAAATGTTAGAAGTAACATTTTCTAAACCAGAAAAAAAATGAAAACTGAAAGAATTCATGCTCTTTGTAAGGGGAAATCCATTTGTATAGGCAATAGGTTTCTTAGGCCAAACCAAAATGACTGCCAGTGTTATCTTCTGCTGGCCTTCCGGTGAAGCATAAGTCAGCACACTTATATAACCACGATGTCACCTCTTATGTAAAACCCATGTGATCAAGCTTTTGCTTGGCATGTTGCCACTATTGTTCTAAGCCATATATAAGTGCTCACCATACTCTCACTGCTGTGGCATCACCCCAACAATAAAAGAATATGTCTCATCTACCCGCCACTGCTCGTCTCTAATTTCAATTCCCGAAACCTGCTCCAGTACCCTTGCTGGCCACAGAGCTCCCTCCCCACACTCTTGGAAGGAGCATATTCATTGGTATGCTGGTAAACATTTAATGATCTGCTTGGGAGGTGAGAGGATAAGGGAATCCTGGATCCCAACTTGTAGCAGTGGTACAAATATCCCCACCATGAGAGATTCAAACCACCAACAGTTTAACAACTGGCTCACAAAATTTAACAAGCCCTTGCAAACTAGTACAAAATGGCTCTGCCATACCACTAAATTCATAACTAAGCCACACCTAAAGCAATATGCCATTCCCAAACAATACCTATCAGATCAGTGCATTAACTTTTGAGCAAGGCAAAAGCTCATATTTTATGACAAAGTATATGTTACTTACCTGTCACAAGTAGAGAATTCAGAGAAAGTATAGAGTTTAGCTGGAAGTTAACTTTCTGCTGCCCAGGTAGGGAAGGGTGAATGGCTACTTGGATATTAGATCTTTTAAAAAAAAAAAAACTATAAAGATCTAATTCAGTGTTTCTCAAAGTGTGCTCCTTTGACCACTTGGGCCTGAACTACCTGGGCAGCTGTTACAGATTCTAGGCCAAACTCCAGACCAGCTCAATCAGAATCTCCAGAAACACAGCTCAGGAATCTACATCTTTAATGAGTTCCGTAGGTGATTTGTATGTATGCTAAAGTTTAAGTCTTTAGTATTCTGTCTCCCCGAATGCAATCTAGACAAAGATTTACTGGCAGCAACACGGAAAAGAGAGTATATACTGCGAAGCAGCAGAGGCTACTAAAACACCATGCTTCTATGCATGTGTTTCACACTGGGCTCAATTCCTAACAGTCCCAGCCTGAGGGTGGTGGTGGCGTCCAACTTGTCAACAGCTCACAGCCACAGCCAGCTTCTACTCTGGGAAATTATACAAATGTACATTACGAACAGACTGTGCTCCCTTCTTGATCCTCAGTTTGCAATAAAAATCTGGCAAACAGTCATCATAAAAGCTTCCATAGATAATCTTGTTGAAGAAAGTACTGAACTACAACCACAGCCATTGTTGTAGTTGTGAGTCGTTGCATGGCAAACAGCTCTGGATGAAATCCAGCAATTTAACAGTCTCTCATTATACAAAATGTAGTTCCTGGATCAGCAGCATCAGCATTATCTAGGACCTTGTTAGAAATACAAAATCTTGGGTCCTACCACATACCTAGTGAATCAGATTCTATGTTTTTTTAATCAAAATTAACAAGTGATTTATATGCTATGAGGAGGATGCTCTGTGGCTAGCATATGCTCGGGGGCAAGCTTTGGGAATTGGAAGAAAAGGCGAGTGGCACCAGGCAGATGAGACATGCTCTTTATTGTTGCGGGAATACAACATTGACGAAAAGCATGGCCAAGAACATGGCGAGCGTTTATATATGGCTCTGAACAATAGTGGCAACAAGCCATGGGAAAGTGCGATTGCATGGGCTCACACAGGAGATAACACCTTGGTTACATGAGTATGCTGACTCATGCCTCCCTGGAAAAGGCCAGCTAACGAGGGGGGCTAGACTGGAAAAAACACTGCAGCAGTCATCTTAGTTTGGCCTAAGAAACCTGTTGTTGCCTATACAAATGCAATTTCCCTTACATATGCACACTAAAGTTTGAGATTTATTACCTTAAGAATACATTTGTTCATGTGAATCTTTTTATTCAATTGTTTCTTACCCATTTTCCCCTAAAAAATACCCCAAATCTGCAACCATCTAGCATAAATGTTAACACTTGAATTACACATCTTTTTTTTTTTTTTGAGACAGAGTCTCACTCTGTTGCCCAGGCTAGAGTGCTGTGGCGTCAGCCTAGCTCACAGCAACGCAACCTCAAACTCCTAGGCTCAAGCAATCCTCCTGCCTCAGCCTCCCAAGTAGCTGGGACTACAGGCATGCACCACCATGTCCGGCTAATTTTTTCCATATATTTTTAGTTGGCCAATTAATTTCTTTCTATTTTTAGTAAAGACAGGGTCTCACTCTTGCTCAGACTGGTTTTGAACTCCTGACCTTGAGTGATCAGCCCGCCTCAGCCTTCCAGAGTGCTAAGATTACAGGCTTGAGCCACTGCGCCCAGCCTAATTACACATTTTATACCCCCATTACAGTGTACAGTGAATCCTGAAAATATTTTTTAAATTTATTTTATAACTATTATTATTTTAGAGATGGGGTTTTGCTATATTGCTCAGGCTGGACTCAAGCAATCCTTCTGCCTCGGCCTCCCAAGCAGCTTGGACTACAGGCACATGCCTCTAGGCCTGGCTCTGAAAAAATTCTAATCAATGTTCTGGGTGCCTTACAGAAGAAAAATAGTCAAGTTATACATAAAATTAATCTGTTTTTACAGAATGCTTCACAAATATTCCTTAGGTTTTTAATTCCTGTTATCTTTTACAAGGTCAAGTTCATAAAATTTAGAACAGTTACATTGAACAGAATTTTTCTCCACAGGGTTTCTCAAAACCAATGAAATATAAGTTTTATGAACATATACCTATTACTAGCTATACTCTTAACATATTCAATATCCAACTGATGAAATTGATTATACTCATTTAATCATAAAATTCAAGAAGCTTTTGCTAAAGACCAATGAAGTCAAATTCTGCCACCCTTGAAAATTAAAATGATTACAATAATGTAAAACTGAAAATTGTATTGGTACAAACCACTAACTATAACATAAGAGAAGCAATTTCTGAATTGCAAATGTAGTTATATTATTAATTGAAACACAGGTAAAATGAAATCTCTTTTAGCTAATGCTAAGTCTTTAACTTAAAATATTTGTGTTTTGGTCTGTAATTTTCTGTGTTAATTTGATATTCAATAATTGATTAAATTATATTTAAGCAAAGACATTTAATTTGGCTCCTACATTATATTATGCTTGTGCAGATCCGTAACATGCAATAAAATATTTTAGAATGAATTTTAATTACTTGAGGTTTTTTCCTCTATGCATTAATATAAGCATTTGTTGTCTTGCTCAGGTTTAAAAATTTCTCAACTTGTAATACCCATTAACTATATAAACTATATTTTTAAGTGCCCTTTATATAATCACCACACTAAAGAATTTTGTACTGAATGAGTGTGTGTATCAATACAATTATGGCTTTCCTTTTGGATATACAGTCTAAAATAACCAGAACTCCTCATACATTTTAGTTCACGTCACCTGGTATCTATTCATAGACTCAACCCCTATACTCTGTGTTCTTATAATCCCTGTGTTCTTATAATCCCTGCTCAGGAATTTATGGAGCTGAAAGATTCTCAACATCATTAGTCATTAGAGAAATTCAAATCAAAGCCACAATGAGATACTACTTCATACCCACCAGGATGGCTATAATTAAAGCAATGGAAAGTCACAGGTGTTGGTGAAGATATAGAGAAATTGAAGCCCTCACATGATGCTTGAGGAATGTAAAATGATACAGCCACTGTGAATAACAGTCTGGCAGTTCAATTCCACTCCTAGGTACACCCAAGAGAATTGAAAGTATGTATTCAAACAACTCCAGAAATTATATACAGGTATTCATAGCTGCATTATTCACAATAGCCAAAAAGTGGAAACAACACAGAGGTCTGTCTATAAACTGATAAATTAATAAACAAAATCTGATATATCCATACAATAGAATATTATTCAGCCATAAAAAGAAATGAAGTACTGATGCTTGTACAATGTGGATGAACCTCAGAAATATTATGCTATCTGAAGGAAGCCAGCATAAAAGGTCACATATTATATATTTCTATTTATATGAACACCCAGAGTAGGTAAATACACAGAGATAGAAAACAGACTACTGGTTGCTAAAAGCTGGGGAGAGGAGGAATGGGGAATGACTGCTTAATGGGTATGGAGTTTCCTTTTAGGTTAGTAAGAATGTCTTAGAACTGGAAAGAGTTGATGGTTGTAGTGACTACACAAGACTGTGGATCTACTTAATATGCCACTAAATTGTATGCTTTAAAATGGTTAATGAATAATTTTATGTTATATGAATTTACTTCAATTAAAAATACAAAAACATATATATTTATGAATCTTCATTAAATCAATAATATTTCACAAAAATTGTACAAAGCTATACACACACACATGACTACAAGTAAAACTGGGGAAATCTGAATAAGGTGGGTAGATTTTATCAATATCAATATCTTGGCTGTGACATAATACTATAGTTTTGCAAGATGATACCATTAGAGAAAACAGGATAAAGGATACATGGGACTTCTTTGTATTAGTCTTTACAACTATGCGTGAATTTGTAATTATCTTAATAAAAATTTATTTAAAAAGAGCTTATTTAGGATGTGATCCCAAAGAGCAATGGAGGGTGAGTGGGGAAATAGGGAAATTATTAAACTTACTACCACTGTGGGGTACCATGGTGAGTTACTGAACCATCATCTTGCTGGGGAAAATCTGGCACACTGTGTTAAACACATGCCCCAGAGTTATTCCGCCAAAGGGGAATGAGTCACTGGCTAAGGGCTGCTTAGCCCTTAGCTGGAGCAGACAGGAATTTTTTTAATGTATGAAATCAATCATTATCAAGTAATTTATTTGTTATTCTCATAAAGTATCTCATTGAAGAACCTCTGCAAGTATTTATATAAACATACATAAATAGTTAAATAGTTAGCTAGTAGTCTTTTATCAGTGTGGGGCTCCTCTGGAAAACAGCTCTCTACTCATTGACTTCTTTTAATCCCATCCCTCTTTTGAAATGCCTTTTTTAAAAATTTTGTTTATAATTGAAACTAATTATATGTATGGGGTACAGTGTTTCAATATACATATACATTGTATAATGACTGATATGGTTTGGATATTTGGCCCCTCTAAATCTCATGTTGAAAATTTGATCTCCAGTGCTGGAGGTGGGGCCTAGTGGGAGGTGTTTAGGTCATGGGGGAAGATCCCTCATGAATGGCATTCACACAAGAGCTGGCAGTTTAAGAGTCTGGCACTCACTCCTCTCTCTCTTGCTCCCTCCCTAGTCATGTGAACTGCCTGCTCCCCTTTCACCTTCCACCTTGATTGGAAGTTCCCTGAATCCCCCACCAGAAGCAAATGCTGGCATGATGCTTCTTGTACAGCCTGCAGAACCATGACCCAAATAAACCTCTTTTCTTTATAAATTCCCAGTCTCAGGTATTTCCTTTATAGCAATGCAAAACAGATTAACACAATGATCAAATCAGGGTAGTTAGCATATCCTTCACTTCAAACCTTTACCATTTCTTTGTGGTGATAACTTTCAAGATCTTCTTTTCTAGCTAGCTTAAATATACAATACATTGTTATTAACTATAGTGACCCTACTCGGCAATAGAACATCAGAACTTATTCCTCCTAACCATAACTTTGTATGAAGACTTTGCAGGGAATAAGTCAAAAGCAGATAAAATCTTGCTTAAAAATGTTTATTTTTGCCATTTTTTCCATTGTCAAATTTACTTCCTCCAAATGTTTTATAATTTCAAGGGTTTTTTTGTTTTGTTTTGTTTTGGTTCGGTTTGGTTTTAGCACAGGCAGGGGTGCAGTGGTGCTATCATAGCTTACTATACCTTGAACTGGGCTCAAGCAATCCTCCTGCCTCAGCCTCCTAAGTAGCTAGTAGTGCGTGCCACCACACCAGGCTAATTTTTCTTATTATTTTTTGTAGAGATGGGGTCTTCCTATGCTGCCCAAGCTGGTCTCGAAATCCTGAGCTCAAGTGATCCTCCTGCCTTATAATAAGCATGGGCCAACTGCACCCAACCTGTAATTTCAAGTTTTATTTCAAAACAACTTCATGGTCCCACGTTTTCTGCAAAATTTTATCAAATACAAGTGAAAAGTCACAAGGAACCAGTCCTAGGATTGGTATTTTCTTGCTATTTCAACAGAGACTACTTTATTAAGGAAAAAGAAAGCTTTCTTTATTGGCACTTTATTTAACAGATTTAAGCCAAATTGTGTTTTACCCTCTCCAAAGGAAGCAGTGTTTCAGATATAATTTTCACTTTTACAGGATTGTTTTTCTAATTTTGGAGAAGTAAGCATCTTATAAATAACTGTAGAGGTCCAAAATATAATCATTTGCTACCATCTAGTGGAATTACATGGAAACATTTTTGCTTTAAAATAGTCATTCTACTACTTCATTACCTTCATTTGATTCTTCTTGGTTATATGAATTTGTGGTTGTAAAAGTAAAACTTCTTGATACCTGATCCAAAATTCTTAACATATAAGGATCAAGTGTAAGCAGCAAGAAAGAAAGGGAAGAAAAGGCTTCTGAAGACACTTCACTGTACTTTTTCCCATATAAAATAAAATAAAAACTATTTTGATAGTCAACAATAAACTAATCAGAGGAAAGAGTCATTGGTCTTACACCACCACCTAAACTTATGCTCAGAAGACTTGGTTGTCATGAAAATTGGCATTATGTCCTCATTCCCAGCTCCACATAATATGTCTTCCATTATCAGACTTTTCCTCTAGTGTGCTGTCATGCAGAGCAGTGGTCCTCAACCTTTTTGGCACCAGGGACTGGTTTCATGGAAGACATTTTCCTTGGACTGGGGAAGGGGGGAATGGTTTCAGGATGATTCAAGTGCATTACATTTATTGTGCAGTCAAACCTCTTTGCTAATGATAATCTGTATTTGCATGCTGCTCCCCAGCGCTAGCGTCACTGCCTCAGCTCCACCTCAGATCATCAGGCATTAGATTCTCATAAGCAGCGCACAACCTAGATCCCTCGCATGTGCAGTTTACAGTAGGGTCCATGCTCCTATGAGAATCTAGTGCCACTGCTGATCTGACAGGAGGCAGAGCTTAAGCAGTGATGTGAACAATGGGGAGTGGCTGCAAATATAGATGAAGTGTCACTTGCTAGCCCACCACTCACCTCCTACTGTGCAGACGGTTCCTAACAGGCCACAGACAGGCACCAGTCCATAGCCCAGAGGTTGTGGACCACAGATGTAGAACATGTCAAATATGTCTGGTCATATTAGTTGCATTCTTCTTGAACATGGTAAAGGAGTCCTCTGGAACATGAGAATTGAAAAACCAAATTATGCCTTTGCCATATGGTCACTGACAGATGGACACCCGACCTTATGTAATGGATCACAGTCAAACACAGTCACAATCTTGTTTCATGCATAAAATTATTTAAAATATTATATAAAATTACCTTCCGGCTATGTGTATAATGTATATATGAAACATAAATGAAATGTGTGTTTAGACCTAGGTCTCATCCCCAAGATATCTCATTATATATAAGCAAATATTCCAAAATCTGAAAAAGTCTGGAATCCAAAACACTTCTGGTCCTAAGCATTTTATATATAAGGGATGCTCAACCCATATCTGGAAGCACAGGTGCAAAAACTACTCTGTATTGAGCTTGCAGTATGGCACACTGAGGCATCAAGTACCACTGGATTTTATCACCAACTACACTGGGCTAATTAATATAGGTGGTATAGTCTCTTCAAGGACCTCTCTCATCATTAGCTCCTTAATCAGTGTGTGAACTTCCTTTCATCCCTACCCCCACCCCAATCCCCTACGCAAACAGAGCCCAGTATACTACTCTGATTTACTGATATCTAACGATTGGACTGTGGAAGCCTGGTAGGATCCCAGTTGCCCACTCAGCCCAGTACCACGGTAGTAGTGGTGGCATTTCCCCATTGGGAACATCACTTACAATCAAGAGAAGAATTATACATACTTAACATAATATTTAACTCTTCCCACAATACACTCTTCAGTATCATTTATAACACTTTGCATATATATTAGCCAAAAATGACCCACCCATAAACTCATTTAAGTCCACTCTTTAGTCTGAGAGTTATTTACTAAGTATACTCTGTGCAAATCTTGACAAGGATATCAGAGGTAACTATGCAGCATAGTGGCATGTACCCGTGTCCAAAACTGCAGAAAAGATTGGCCAACCTGGGTACAATCAATTCCCCAACACAGTTTAACCAGTGTATAAAGTCTCCAGTTATAGTTCTAGATGGAGGGTCTTCAACAGCTATCTCAGACCTCTTTTTTTTCTAAGAAGTAATGTTTAGGAAGAAAGTTAGTGTGGACGACATAAGATAAACAATCTTTGGAAGAGTAGCAAATTCAGCAAAGTTTTCTAGGTCTTCTTGGTCCCCCCAAGTAGTGAGGGTGACACAGTTGATAATGTCATGGCCGGATTGACTTGGAAAATGAAGTTGGTCATAGACAACTGGGTAGTCTCCACACCATGTCCTCCAATACAACCAGGAGGATCCTCTCATATGCCAGATGAGGAGCCAAGTACACACAGTGCCGTTGGACATTTGCCCAAACCTATCTTCAATATCACTTTTTTCCCACTAACTGTAGGAACACACCTCAGTACATTTCTACATGATTGACTTCCTCTTGTAACCCAACCCTTTATCAATGAAGTCCTTTTATTTATTTATTTATTTATTTATTTATTTACTTCAGGATATTATGGGGTACAGACATTTTGGTTACATGTTAAGACTTTGCCACACCCAAACCATGATTTGAGGCATGTCTTTCCCCCCCTACAACGATGAAGTCTGTTTCTGCCTCTAAGATACTATACCATACCTGCATAGTTGACATGCAGATTCTCACCTGAATTCTTCGAAAAGAGCATTGTGACCTTATCAGCCTCCAGGAAGAAGAAGATAAAAATCACATGGAGTAAATGAAACAAAAAGAAGTGAGGCAAAGTCCTATGTAGTATTTCCTCTTTTACCATAGGACAAATGTTTACACCAGTTTTGTAGGAGCAACTAGTGTTCTCTCAGAACATAGAATTCTTGGAGTATGAAAGATAGCAGTAGTTCTTTGACAGTAGCTTTAAAAAGAAGTTTTAAAAAGTTAAAAGTGATTTTGAGATGTCCATGAGCTATATATTGTATATATTCCGTAATAATATTTAATTGGTATTAAAATGTGACACTTTTTAAGATTTTTGAATGTTTATATTTTATCAGATAAAATTCTCCTGATATCTAAAGTTCTCACTTTATTTTATTTTATTATTATTTTTTATAGAGACATGGTCTCACTGTAACGCCCAGGCTGGAGTGCAGTGACCCAATCACAGCTCACTGTAACCTCAAACTTCTGGGTTCAAGAGAGCCTCATGTCTCAGCCTCTCAAGTAGCTACAAGGTGCACGCCACCATACCCAGCTAATTTTTTTTTTTTTTTTTTTTGTAGAGACGAGCTCTCACTATCCTCCCGCCTCAGCCTTCCAAAGCGCTGGGGTTACAGGCGTGAGCCACCGTGATCAGCCTAATTTTTTATATTTTCACTGCAAGTTCTCTCAGTTGCATTCAGACACATTTTTTTAGAAAATAGAACATGTATATTTTTATATAGATATTAATACTAAAATATGAGCTTCCTACTCTTCTCAACTGGAAGCTCAGGAAAAATGGGAAAGAAGGCACAGCAGGAATAACTGAAACAAGTTGCACGTACATTAGTCCATTCCGTGGTCCTCAACAAATGTACTTTTACCAATAACTATGCACCAACGGAACAGGTAACTTTTCTTAATAAATAAAAACAGGAACCACTCAGACTGTATCTTCTCCCTCTTACTCTCCTGAAGGAAGACAAGAACGATCATCAATGGCAAATAGCAGTTGCAGGGAAGCAACACCAAGAGTCAACTTCACGCTCAGGAGAAATTATTGTACCTCCTCCTTGTGGTTTCTGGTGCTCTATATGTTCATAGAGCCTTCTCTAGTAATGAACCATAGAAATGATCCCTTAAAGTATAGCCTTTGAACAAGTGATTTCAATCCTATCTCTTGCTACCTGACTCTCCAAACATTTTTGAACAGGTAGCATACATTATTAGATCACATGGAATATATCTTACCCCTAATTGGCCCACACCTTGGAAGAGATTAGAGAATGGGAGGACCCATATGCACCCCCTTGCCCACCAAGTAGACAAAGGATGTGCTACCAGATCTGGGGAGGTTGTACCCGCACCTCTCATAACCAGGCCCCACTGTTCACCAACTATGGGGGATCCATTATCTCCCCTAACCAACCCTGACTGGGAGACCAAATAGGGTAAGGCCTTATCTCATTCACTGACTCAGCCAGTGATCCCAGATGACATGGATCCCAGTGGCTTATCCATCCTAACATGGAACAAGCAATTCGTTACTGAGAGGACCCTATTGTCCCAGTTACCCACCACTTATGTGACAGCATACTCAAATGGATGCTAGGGAATCTATCTTAGCCAGTAAGCTGGTCAGCATAGCCTCTTGTCTAACAAAAGGACATCATAACTTTACTGGCCACATACCTGGTACCAAGTTTTGTCACTGCAAGCACAGAAACATGCAATGCCATGGAAAAGGCTCAACTTATTTATGACATAAACATACGAAAGCCCTTTTTACATTATGACACTGTAATATTTATAAACGAGGCATAGAAGGAACATACCTAGAAATAAAAAGGCCATATATGATAAACACACAGCTAATATCATATTGAATGGGGAAAATTTGAAAGCATTTCCTCTGAGAACTGGAACTAGACAAGCATACCCACTGTAACCACTCCTATTCAACATAGTACTGAATTCCTAGCCAGAGCAATCAGGTAAGAAAAGAAATAAAAGTCCTCCAAATTGGAAAAGAGTAATTCAAATTATCCTTGTTTACTGATGATATGATCTTATATCTGGAAAAACCTGAAGACTCCACCAAAAACACTCTTAGATTTGATAAATGAATGCACTAGGTTCAAGATATAAAATCAATGTACAAAAATCAGTAGCATTTCTATACACCAATAACAATCTAGCTGAAAAATAAATCAAGAAGGGAATCCCATTTACAATAGCTACCAAAAAAATAAAATACCTAGGAAAACATTTAACCAAGGAGGTACAAGATCTCTATAACAAAAACTACAAAACACTGATGAAAGAAATTATAGATGACATAAATGGAAAATCATCCCATGCTCCTGGATCAGAAAAATTAATATTGTTAAAATGGTCATACTGTCTAAAGAAATCTACAGATTCAATGCAATCCCCATCAAAATACCAACGTTATTTTTGACAGAATTAGAAAAAACAATCCTAAGATTCATATAGAATAAAAAAAAAAAATGAGCACAAATAGGCCAGGTGCAGTGGCTCATGCCTGTAATCCCAGCACTCTGGGAGGCAAAGGTGGGAGGATTGCTTGAGGTCATGAGTTCAAGACCAGACTGAGCAGGAACAAGAATCAAGTAGAATCTCCTAGGGGTCACAAGGCAGGCAAAATGCTTTGGGAGTTGATATCTGGCTTGTTAAAAATATGTAAAGTACACAAGGAAATGCAACCACAATACCTACAATTAAGGGTGTAGAGAGTAATGATGCTGTGAGTCAGCCATGTCCCTAAAACTCTGCACTGAACATGATATTGAAAGTTGCATGTCCCTCATATAATAGCTATGGCAGAAACTCCAAAGAGTAAATTAATAAATGCTCAGTAGAACCCTGTTCTAAAGTAAGATGTAGGCTATCTCGCAAACAGTGGACCAAAAATGGTTCTGCTGACATTATCCCATGGCCCAGCACAGAGATATAAAATAGTTTCATTGAAAAGAATATAGAATTTTTAGTGAGAGCTGCCAATGTGGTAGACTTGTTCTCCACAATCATGAGTCTGGGCCACCTCCTTCTACTCCTAAAAGACATAATCAAACAATTTATTTAAATAGGAGGTACCCTTCTTGGGAATTGCCACACTTAAACCCAAACTGACTTTCTAAACCATTCCACTGGGAGCTGAGCATTGGTCATCTGATTCTATTTTTCAGTATCTTCTTAAAGTATCTAGGCTGTCCTTCAATGGTATCTGCTACTGAGGTATTATACAGAGAATAAACAGTCCAGCAAACATCATAGGTAGCTCAAAATGCTCGGTACAGATTTGTATAAATCAAGTAGTGTTGTCAAATTGGATTCAATCAATGAATCCAAACACGAAACAAAGTCTAAGAGACCTAGCAGAAAACTTCTCCATCTTCTGTGAGAGTAAGTTTGGCAGTATCATACTCAGAAAAGGCATCTACTATAGCCATTACTAGGGGTACACTTAAAAGGAGGATAGCATACCAGTGGAGTAATTCTGGCAATGGGACCTAGAGATCCCACTGTACTCAACTGTACATCTGGCAATCTGCACACATTTCCAGTCTCCTTGGACTCGTGTGCTCAAGTTGCTAGGTCTTGTTTTTGATCCATGTCCCAAATTGTGGATGGCACTAGTCCTAATCTGGGCAGACATGTCTTATGAGCTTGTTGATTCCACTAATTTTCCCCCAAAGAGTCCTTATCCATGGCCATTCACATAGCATAAGAACCAGGAGTGTGTGCCATTGGCATTCTGTTGATAATGCTTATCCCAAAAGAGTCTAAGAATTGATCATCTAGTTGTTGGCCATCAGCCACCAGTCCACACTGCCAGGACATTGGCTGCTGCCCATGAGTCAGTAAAAACATAAAAAGGAACACTTTCAGGCTTGTTTTCCATGGCAAGCACCACAGGCCAGAACTCCACTTATTGAGCAGAATTCCCTTTCTGTGTACAATTGTGAACCATTTTCTTTGGGGTTGTACAGCAGCACTGATCACACAGTCCACTGGCCTTTAACTTAGTTGATAAGTCCATGAACGAGACCCAGGCATCCATAAGAAACATGGAGTATTGACGCTACCAAGAGAACTCAGTAGAAGTCCCAGTCCCTACATCTAAAACAACCATACTTGGGGAGTGACTGGACACATTTTCTGTAGATCTGAGATACCATCAATACCCAGAGTGACTGTCACCTTGATATACTACTTCTACTTAAACATGGATGCTCACTAGGCATAAACCACTTTACAGAATTCTCGTTTGATCCATCCTTTCACAGGGAGTCAAAGCATAAGAAACCCTACTCTTACTATGTTACTCTCTTAATTTCCACTAACAAGCCAGTAACAGTCTCTCCACTGGGGCATACACAATGGTGGTTTCAGGCAAACACAACCAACAAAATCATAAATGGCAAAATTACCTTCCCATATTCACAGAGATTGTGCTGCCAATAATGGATGCTATATTAATGATTTAATTTCAGAAATACTTTTGAGAACCTCCTGTGGCATTAAAAGACTACAACCCACTGTTTTATTAATGTATGAACATAAACAAGTATTATGAAAAGAAAACAAAACCTCAAAGGGAACCAATTCTTTACTTGGGTGGCTGTTCCTCAATGTTTGACAGGGTTATTCTTCCCATGCTAATTACTTAGATATTGGATAATCCCTTTTAGGCAGATAGTATCCTGTCCTTGGTCTTTCTAATCAGAATAATAGCACCCACATAAGGTACCAGGATACCTTGCTGAGGGCTGAGTTTTCTCTAAAGCTCAGTATTTCCTCAGGTGAGAAATTGTGGAACATTTTTAAGTCTCATTAGGTTAAGTCCTCATTACATTAACAGGTAATATAATCCAGCCCATGAAGGCAAACAGACTCTGATCATAAGCAGAATTTGAAAAAGCATTAGCATGTCTACTAATGCACACAAGACCATTCAGTGCACACAATGGACACCTAGATTTTTAAAATATATGTAAATTTAGAGGCAAGGAAGATTGCTGCTATACTGAGTTTGCAGTAATCCACACTAAAGAATCAGGTACCACACAGACTTTATTCATTGGATAGCTAGGGCAATTTTAGGGTGGTAGAGTCTCTTTAAACACATCTGCTTCCATTAAGGCCTTGATCAGTGTAGGGAATGCCTTTGACCCAGCCCCCCAACCCAGTATCCTACTCTGCTTTACTGACACCTTATGACTGAATGGGAGAAGCCTCAAAGGGTCCCCTTTGTACATGAGACCCACTACTACTGTCCTTTTTTTTTTTTTTTGAGAAGGAAAGAGAAGTTTATTAATTTGCCAGCAAATGAGGAAGTTGGCAGACTGCCATCTTAAAGTATCAAGATCCTGCTTCTGAGCAAAAGTACAGAGCTTTTAAAGGTTCTGATTCATCACATCTTTGGCTGAAACAATCTCGTGACCTCCACCCAGATTCATCCCATCTTCAGCTAAGACAATCTCATGACCTCGGCCTGGACAATTCCCTTTAGCCATCTCCTGTGGCACAAAGAACAAAGGGCACTCCCCTGCCCCTCTCAACCACTGGTCTGAGACAAGCATATAGGTTTTAGTTCTCAAAAAGGATAATGGGGTTTTGAAGAGACAGAAAACATTTTTATCCTTTTCCAGGCCATTTTCCCAGTTACATATTCCCCACTGTCAATTTGATCCTTCCATATCTGTGGCAGGAGGGGCAACATAGTCACCAAGCTACTTCCTGCTGAATTTGGGCAATGTTTTACATGGAAGGTACAAATTATCAGGTGAAAAAGGGCATAAGCAGTAACTACAACCATGAATATTGACAGGGTGAAATGGAGTATTGCCTTGCACATAATCCAATCCAGGACTGGGATAGAAAAAAAAACATGAGACCTCTGAGTGCAGAGCTATTAGTTGTATATTTAGGTGATCCAAGAGACTGGCTTCTGCAAATTCAGAAATTAGGTACAGAAATACTTGTACCAAATGAGGTTTAGGATAATACATCCAGCAGCAAGACAGATCAGAAGAAGAGATGAGAGCCTAGGGAAATCCTCCCTAAGGAGTTGTTCCTCTATACTATAGGCAGAACAAATAACCAAAGAAAGATTAGCAAAAATATAAACACTTTCATTTTTTCCTTTTTCTCAGATACTTTAGATCACCTAAAAGCTGGCCCCTCCACCAGGGACTATGCCTCTTTACTTTTCTATGATGGACCCAAGGTTTCACTTCTGACAATTTTAACGAAGTGTGAGTTGTTAGAGGCACTTCATAGAGTCCCTTTCACTTTTCTGCTTCCAATGGGGGTAGTGACCTGAAAAGGGCAAACTCATGCATAGTGGTTAGTACCTGACCCACTCATTTGACATACTGCTTTATTCTATTTTATTTTTTTACTCATGGTTATATTACTATACTTATCTCGGGGTGTTACGAAGGGTCTCTCATAAACTATTTTTTAGAGGCTTAACTTAATCCTGCTTCTAAAGAGCAACCCTTATCCAGAGGAGGGCAAGTAGCAACACAGTATCTCACTTTATATGGGTTTTCTGTATCAATTCCAGGATGTATGTGATTTCTATTCTAGCTGTAGGGCTTTGCTTACCTGTTGGGTTGCCTCTACTACAAAGAAGGGTCCATTATCACTCTGTACAGAAGAAAAGAGCCTATAAGCATGTTGATGACCTTCGAGATCATTGAGTCCACTGTGTCCAGCTTCTTGGAGAAACAGTTCACCAGGTTCCCACTGGGGGTCTACTCAAAGAAGTTTATGGGTGATCACAGGACATTGTGCAGTAGATCCAGGTATAGATGGCGGGAAGCAGAGATTGCCCTGAAGGGCATTGTCATGGAATAGCCAAACACAGTGATACCGAGCTGTCTCTGACATCGAGCTGTCTCTGTAGCTGTCTGTCCAAGGCCTCCATGACTAGCATGTTATTTTCCATTTGCATGACCTCTTTCCCTGAACTGTTGATGCCCATCATTCCATCATCCTCCGAGGCCTGTTTCTGTACATGTGCAGGAACTCAGCTAAGAGCCTATCAGCTCCTGGTAGGAGCCCATCTCAGAGTGAGTTTCTCCACAAGGATTCCAGTAACCTCAGATGCTCCTTTCTTTCCTTTGGGTAGGATAAACCTCTACCCAGCCTGAAAAGACACCTACCAAGACAAGCTTAGGCATCTAAGTGAAGTTGCCAATCATTGAAAGGGTAGACCCCTACATGTTGGGCTCTCTGTGTAGTAGGTTACCTTTTATCCTTGGACTGCCCCAACCACATAAACAGTTAGTTGCAAACAGGGTCCTCTCAAATGAGGTCCCACCAAATCCCTCAAGGCATCATCACACTCCCAATGTGTGTATTAACCTGCTGTTTGAAAATCTGTCCAATTGCAGGTTCCACAAGTCCCCTGCTAAGCTCCCATCAAACAGGGCAGGAGAGCCCCTTTAAAGCCCCTAACACAGTCCAACAGCATTGCAAGGCCGCTCCACTCCCAGAATCCTGCCACTCAAATGCAACTGAGTATCATTCATAGTCATTTGAACAATATCATTAGTGGCACATAGATCCTGCATGTATCCATACTCACTGCTATGGAGAATGTAAATTTTCTCTGTAGATCCTGGGGTCCTGTCAGCCTATATACCCTTACTCACTTTTGGTAGCTTTCTTCTTGCCAATGCTGTAATGATGTGCAGATCTACCAGGACCTTAACTTTAAAGTGAACTGCTCCACAATGGCAGTCTCCTTCATGCTTCATCAGGCCTTGGTATTCATCCAGCAGGAGCTTAGCAGTGCCCTCAGAGGTGAGTTTCTGTTGCTTTTGGAACAGCTCCTGGTGCTCCTGCTGCTTGCCTAGGTCTGCCCTCTGGGCCCGCTGCAGGGACTTTTCAGTCACCACCTGCTGACAGCTGCCTCACCACTACCTGGCTTGCAGAGTGCCATGTGCATCTGGTGCCGTGGGCTGGGCCACAGCAGAAAGGTGGGGGGCAGCCCCCTCCCTCGGAACTGCTTCTGTCCATGCAGCTTGGCACCAATTGAATCCCCACTGTCAATCCGCATCTGGGGCTTTGGTGGGGAAGCATGGAGCCCTGGGCCCCCTCATTCGTAAAAGTCCACTAATCCGGTCCCCATTGTCAATTTGCACCCAGGGCTTCTATGGGGATATTTGGGTTGGAACTACTAGTGGGGAAGGGGGCCCCTGGGTCCCCTCCTTCATCATCTGAATCCTAGACTTGAAGGAACCATTTGCTTTCCTGAGGGTTTCTTGTTACCTGGAGCCCTTTGCAATTTGGGGGCAGGGTTCTTTCCAATGTCCTTATTTTTTTCCAAAAAGCACACTGATTGTACCCCATCCTAGGGTGGCCTTTCCTGTTGACTGTCTCAAAGGATCCTTGGCTGGCATAGCTAGCAGAACACACACAGTTTTTAGCTTTCTTTAAAGGCCATATTAACCAGCTGTGAAGGATTTGTGCTAATTGCCTTGTCCTGACTATGGGTGCCCTCTGGCCAAATTGAGCTCCCTGCTGGGAAAGGAGAGACCATTCCTGACCCCAAGTCATAATTTAATAGGCATAAGATTGAAGAATTAGGTCAGGAGGCACCCTCCCCAGTCCTTCCCAAGGTGCCAAGATGGCAGTGGCAGCAGGCCTTCCTTCCCCCTTGCTGCACGTCACTCAGTGGTGGACCACGTGCACTGATCCTCCCTCCCACTGAGTCTGCTCCTGGGCTGGGGCCCCTCCCAGCACCTCACCCCATCTGGCTACAGGGCTCTGGTAGGGGCAGGAGAACCCCTACCAGATTTATCAAAAATCTTACAAACACAGATCATTTTGTATACCATAAACAATGAGTTTATCTCAAGCAGAGAGCTTAAGACTCAACATTTTAACTCTATAGTGGAAGGTTGACCATTTGCACTCTGAATTTTCCATGATATTATTTTCCCTTTAGTAAAAATCTGTGCACAAGGACTGGCCATACTAGAAAACCTAGCATGCCTTTGAACCTCCCAATTTATACAAATACTTGCAAGTAGAGGCACCATGAAAACCAACTGGGGTACCCAAAGGGGGTAATTCACCTTGTCTTTCCTTATTTTTAAAGGATTGGTTTCCCATTCTTCTTTAAAAGAAGTACCTGGGCTGTGGTCTACAGTTCAGTGTAGTGGGTCAGAGCCTGATGACTGTGGGTGGGACTCCACAGTGTTTCACCACTGAGTCATTCCCACCCTCTTACATATAACTCAGGTTCTTATTTATCTACAAATGAGACAGTTTGGTTTCCTCTTTTGCAAAAGCACAGAAAGGCCAATTGAAATTAATTTTGGGAAGAAGAGGTAATGGAGAAGAACTTTTAGAATGCACCTCCAAATTAAAATTAGGATCCAAATAAAAAATTCCTGGGAAAAGAACCAATAGCTCAGAATAAACCAAGGACCATCAACCACCACTTTTTCTGACACTCCACACAAAAACTCACAAACAATCAAACACAAACAATATAGGGAATTGCCAACACAAGCAATCTAAAATGCCATAGCCTATCAATCAAATGGGAGTTTTCATTTAACAGCCACTTCTCCTCACACTCCATCACACACATTGGTTTACAATAACACCATTTTCTTTACTATAAGTTAACCATTCAGCCAAAGGTTTTTTTCCCAAGGGGCTTTGACATGGAGCTTCCTTTCGTTGCAATAAAACTCACAAGTAACAGGCAATACAGAGATCCTCAACACAAAAATGCCAGGGCCTATTAAACAAATGAGAATACAAAGGGGACAAACGCCAACCCAAACAGAATGGGTGGCCTAATTCCCCCATTCCCTGGACCTTCAACAAATGCCCTGCAGGGATGGAAGGTTCAAACCCCTCCCAAAATGGGTGGCCTAATCCCCCCTTTCCCTGGGAACCCCTCCCCAAACGGTAGCTTAATCCTCTCATTCCCTGGGAACTGCAAATGGACTCCAAATTCAAACCAGATTCCCTAGTTCTACTCAACCTCCACCCCAACCTCCATGCCCAACTTCCACCCCCCCTCAAAAGGCAGCTCAAAGCAAACAAAACCAACAGGAAGGTCTGAAAACCCCCCAAATGGGTAAAATCAGGGTCTTGGGATGCACCTCAGGGAACTCAACAAAGAAATGGTCAAGGCTACCCAGACATTCCCAAATCCACTTCCTTCCCCTCAACTCAGTTCAGGTTGCGAGGAGCCACGTCTACTTCAAGAAGACAGAGACAGGAATTCCCCAGAGCTAAAACAGGATCCAGCAGCTTCTAGGGCCATCCTTTGCTCTCTTACCTCTAAAACAAGTTGCTCCTGCCCAGGAAGACCCATGGATTTGACCCAGGGCTGCTCCTTGCCTCTTCCAGCAGTTGCAGGGTGCCATTCCACCGAGGCACCAATGGGCCCTCCCAAGGACACCAAATTCTGTTACTGAAAATTCTTCATTTGTCCCCAAGGCCGCATCAGAAGAATGAGGGCAAGCGGTTTCAGGAGAAGGAAAGAGAACATTATTAATTTGCCAGCAAATGAGGAGGTTGTCAGACTCCCGTCTTAAAGTACCAATGTCCTCCCAGTACTACTATTCTAATCATGGCATTTCCGAATTGTGAACATCTTTTACAATAAAGAGAAGATTTACATATGGTTAAAACAACTCCTCCAATAGTTCACTCAGCAGGATCGGGCCAAACAATATGTATGGCTGTGTATTGGGGGCTGGCTGGGGAGTAAAGTGCATTTCTACTTCCAGAATAAGTATGTTTTGTCTTCTCCATGTGGACACATGAACCCTGAGAAAGAGTGTAGAAAAACATTTTCTCTACCTTAAAGAGGGAGGAATAGAGATTACTTTCCCTGGCTTCAAGCAAATGACAAAGGGATTCAAAGAGCTAGTCTTAAGTCCCAAGAGATTGTGAAACACAAAGCTTATTATCTGGCTCACACAGTGGAGTAAGGAACTGTGGTTAAAGCTGCCCAAGTCAAAAGATAAAATAAGAGGGCAGACATTAGAGTAAACTAAACTTTAACCACATTATGAAGAAAGGACTTTGTTTTCCAAAGTCTACATGTCAGTGCTACCATGCTAAGTGGGCTGAGATTGTATTAAGATTAAAACTTAAGAGAAGCCCTTGGAAAGAAAAGAATAAGCAAAACAAAAGAGTGAGTCACAAAATCCTAGGGACTAGGGTGAGTCTAGTGGCCAAAGGTACATTACTGAAAGCTTGCAATGAATGGAATATTGAATACATGCATTCTCAGGAAAGAGATTTGACACAGGTTCTCTTATGTGTTGAATTGTGTCCCACAAAATTCGTATGTTGAAACAAGGTCATTAGGGTGGCCTATTCCAATATTACTGGTGGACTTATAAAAAAATGAAATGTAAACACAGGCACATATGCAGAGAGAATGCCATGTAAACTTGAAGATAGCCTTCTACAAGCCAGGAATAGATCCTGCCCTCACAGAACATAGAAGGAACCATCCCTACCAACACCTTGATTTCCAACTTCTAGCCTCTGAAACTGTGAGAAAATAGATTTCTTTATATTAAGCCATCCAGTTTCTGGTCCTTTGTTAAAGTGCCATTAGCAAATTAATACAGACTCTAAGGGACAATAAAAATGCCAAATATGCCCATTATTCTAAAGTTAGGTGCTAGGCCACCTTGCAAATTAATGGACCCAAATGAATTCTGCAGGCATTAGCCCTTTAAACACCAAAGAGATATAAAAGAGTAGAGGTGGGAGGAGAAAAGAATTTTGAGAAAGAGTTGCCAATGTTGTAGGCATTTTCTTCCCCATTCTGAATCTGGATCTGCTGTTCCAGATCCAATATCATTGATTTAAATGAGTGGTACCTACTGGGAGAATGCCACATTTAGACCCCAAGCTAACTTTCTTAAGTATGTCCTCCACTGGGAGTTGAGCACCAGTATCCACATCTAAGTTTTTTCTTTAAGAATCTAAGCCTTGCTACCTGCAGATAACACAGTGAATGAATGGTCCATTGAATGTCTCATGAAGTAGACCACTACTAGGTACTTTTTATTAGAAAGGATGTCTCTGATGTCTGATAGTATATGTTAAGTGAAGTTATTATAAATATAAAAAACAGTGCCGCTAGAACTCTCTACATAAAATTCCTCCAATTCCTATGCAGACGAGGTTGGCAGTGACATATTAAGAAAACATATCTACTGCAGTTCATGCCAAGTAGTAACCTTGAAAGCAGGGTATGAGGCCAAGTCCAGGACAACTCTGCATGGGACTCAAATATCCCATCATGATTCAACTGTGCAGCTGACACTCTGGGCACATTTGCCAAGCTTCCTTGGTGTCATGTGCTAGATCTTGCTTTGGGGTTAGGTTCTGAAATTTAGATGGATTGCCATGCATTATTGCACAGTCTATCCATGTGGTCATGGTCCTAACCTGGAAAGGACATGTATGATCATATTGTTGATTCCATTGAATTTCATTCTCAAAACGATCCATATGTTTTGCATAATGTGCATAATGAAGGTATGAACAGGAAATGTGAGTCTCCTGCAATCAGTGGATAATGTTTGCTACCACTGAAGCTAGAACTTGACCATCTACTTGTCCTGCTACCAGGTACTTGCCGGGAGTTTGCGACTTTCCCAACAAATCCTGGATCCCAGGCAAGGAACATGGCAAAAGATTGGAAATAAACGAGACAGAGACAAAGTATAGATTGAAGTGATGGGGAAATCAGGAGTCTTGCAGCATTCCCATGAGCCAGGAGGCCACAAGTGGATTCCTCCATCAATATTTATTCTTTCAGCAAACGATTACTATCAGTCACCAATTTACATGTACATATCATGAGTTTAAGTTTCAAGATCTCCCAAAGTAATAATAAAGTAGCTAAGTATACACAAGTTAAAGATAAAATCGTGACTCAGCAGTAAAGTGTATAATCCAAATGGGAACAAAGAGACCACATACTTCTTTCTACTTTATCTAGTAGATAAAGATAAGAACAGTAAGTGATAAATAAGATTTAAAACTCAATTAGATCACATGAAAACAATTGCTGCTACCAGGTGGAAGAGGCAATTTCATGTCACATGAAAGTGCCACACCAGGTACTTCTGGGTAGATTAAAATACTCCTTAATAGCTACTATGAGGAAACAGTGGTACACAGGTACTCTTCTTAAAGGAACCATAGGGCTGTGCCTTAGAAAAGAAGAATATTTGAAATGTCTAAATGAATAAGAAAAAAAACACATCCCCAGTGTCTATAATTAAGGCTGCAGTGAGTGACTGTCCTTTGAGTCAGACACGTCCCCAAAACATTGTATTGAACAGGATGTTGAGGCCAACATGCCCCTCGAGGGTTTTTGAGGGCTTGTTCTCCAAAACAAACACAACAGCCCACAACAACACTCATTGAATAGATTTCCGTGTCTATAAAAAACCTGGTGTACTGAAACCAACAAAGACCATGAGCAAATGTCCCACTTAAAGATGCTCGTGTGCAAGAACTTATTTGTGGGATTTCTATTTGACCCTACATTAAAAGGTATTCCAGGAAATAAAAATCCTGGCCCTTGGATTGTTATTATATTAATATCTACCAAGGCTTCTTATTGATTTCAGTAGACCACATTTCTTGGTTATGCCTGCATCTCTTTCGTTGACTTATCAACCAAGTTAAAGGACAATGGGTATGTGGCCTAGTAACAGAATAGTTCTGTTACTACTCTGTAAAATAGATACAAGCAAGAGGGGTATTAGGGAAGCACCATAAATAAAAACTACCATGAGGAAACAGTGGTATACAGGCACTACTTCTTGAAGATTTGTGCCTTGGGACAGACAACTGTTTGGAATGTGTAAATGAAAAAAAAAAACACCCACCATGCCTATAATTAAGGCTGCAATGAGTGAAAATGCTTTGAATCAGACACATCCATAAAAGTGTGTATTGAACAGGATATTGAAAGCTACATAGCACTTCAAGGCTATTTGAGAGCTTGTACTCCAGGGCAAGCACCATGACCCAGAACACCACTCAGTGAACAGAATTCCATTTCCAGGCACATTGTGAACACTTTCTGTGGAGTTACATAGCTGTACTAGGCCACATACCCATTGTCCTTTAACTTGGTTGATATGTCAATGAAAGAGATGCAGGCATAACCAAGAAACATGGTCTACTGACAAGAAGCCTTAGTAAATGTCCCCATCTCTTCATCTATGATAGATAAATCTTAAGAGAGACAGGACACATTTTCTGTAGCCTGAGACACCAATAATGCCCAATATGTTCTTTTCTTGATATAGCACTTCCACTTAACCAAAGATGCTAATAGGCAAGAACTAATTTGTGGGATTTTTGTTTGACTCTTCACTGAAAGGGATTCCAGGACGGAAAAACCTCTACCATTGGCTTGATGCTCTATCAATATCTCCCAGCACCAAACACAAGCCAGTAGCAGTCTCTGATATGAGGTATAGGCAGGGGCTGTGTCAGATAAGAACCATGAACAAAAGCTACCCTGAGAAACAGTGATACACAGGCATTACCAAGGCATTCCCTCTTGAAGGGACCACAAGGCTGTGCCTTAGGACAGAGGACTGCTTGAAATGTATAAATGAATAAACAAACATATCCATGGTGTCTACAATTAAGGCTGTAGTAAGTGAAGGTCCTTTGAATCAGATACCTTCTGTGAAAAAGTTGTATTGAGCAGGATGTTGAAAGCAACACAGTCATCCCTCAGAGCATTCGTGGGCTTGTTCTCCAGGGCAAACACCCCAGCCCAGAACAACACTAACTGAGCGTAATCCCCTTTCCATGCACAATGTAAACACTGTTTCAGAGTTATACAGCTGCACTGGATCACTCGTACACCCCACTGGACTCGAACTTGGTTGATAAGTCAATGAAGCACACCTAGGCGTACACAGGAAACTTGACATACTAGAGGCAACAAGAAGCCCAAGTAAACGCCCCACTGCCTGCACCTAAGACAGCCACGCATAAAGAGAGACTGGACACATTTTCTGGAGCTCTGAGACAGCATTAATGCCCCATTTATGATTTCCTTGGTGTAACACTTCCACTTAAAAGAGGACACTCATAGATAAGAGCTAATTTATGGGATTTCCATCTGACTCTTCATTGAAAGGGATACTATAATGTAACAACTCCTCCTTTTGGTTTGCTACTCTATGGATATTCTCCAGCACCGGGAATAAGCCAGTAATAGTCCCTGATATGGGGTACAAGCTGTGGTGGTATCAGAGAAGCACAGTGGACAAAAACTTCCTTGAGGAAACATTGCTACACAGGCAGTCCTTCTTGAAGGGACCAAAGAGCTCTGTGTTAGGAAAGAGGACTGTTTGAAATGTTTAAATGAATAAACAAATTGCCTGAAGTGCCTATATTTAAGGCTGTAATTAGTGAAGATGCTTTGAATCAGACACATCTGAAAAAGGTTGTATTGAGCAGGATGTTGAAAGCAACAAGGCCCCTCAATAGCACTTGAGTGCTTGTTCCCCAGGGCAAGCACCTCAGCCCAGGACAACGCTCACTAACCAGAATTTCCTTTCCATGCCACTGTAAGTATGTTTTTTTTGGAGTTGTACAGCTGCACTAACCTACATACCCCATTGGCCTTTCACTTAGTGATAAGTCCATGAACCAAACCCAGACATATACAAGAAACTTGATATACTGAAGCAAAAAAGAAGCCTGAGTAAATGTCCCAGTCCTTGCATCTAAGATAGCCATATCTGAAGAGAGACTGGACACATATTCTGTAGCTCTGAGACACTGATAATGCCCTGCTTATTCTTTCCTTTTTATACCACTTAAACAAGGATGCTCATGCACAGTAACTAATTCATGGGATTTCCATTTGACCCTTTATTAAAGGGATGCCAGGATATAACAACCCCCTACTTTTGGTTTTTTACTCTATCAATATCCACCAGTAGGCCGGGCGCGGTGGCTCAAGCCTGTAATCCTAGCTCTCTGGGAGGCTGAGGTGGGTGGATCGTTTGAGCTCAGGAGTTCGAGACCAGCCTGAGCAAGAGCGAGACCCCATCTCTCCTATAAATAGAAAGAAATTAATTGGCCAACTAATATATATAGAAAAAATTAGCCAGGCATGGTGGCGCATGCCTGTAGTCCCAGCTACTTGGGAGGCTGAGGCAGCAGGATTGCTTGAGCCCAGGAGTTTGAGGTTGCTGTGAACTAGGCTGATGCCACGGCACTCACTCTAGCCTGGGCAATAAAGTGAGACTCTGTCTCAAAAAAAAAAAAAAAGAGGAAATTTGGACATAGACACATGTATAGGGAGAATACCATGTGAATACAAAGATGGCCACCTACAAACAAAGGAGAGAGTCCTAGAAAATAACTTTTCCTTGCATACCTCGGAAGAAACGATCCCTGCAAATACTTTGATTTCTTACTTCTATCCTCCCAAACTGTAAGACAATAAATTTCATTCTCACTGGGGTTAGGTGATAATTTCCTTATCATTTTGGTTGATTACCAAGGTTGTGGTACTTAGTTGTGGCAATCCTAATAAACAATTACAGGATCCAAAGGCAAAGACAATAAATATCAAACACTCTCATATTCTAAAGTGAGGTGCTAGACCAGCTTAAAAAGTAATAATCCCAAACAAAATCTGCAGGCATTACACATCACCCACTGCTGGGTGAAGGGTGGGGGAGAAGTGCATACTGGAGATGATCCTCCAAGTACATACAACAAGGAGGCTACTAAAGAAAACATACGTGAAATTAGTCATGTATATGGCAGGATCTACATGTACCCTAACAACTCAGAAAAGGATGGGATGAAGGGATACTGGATTACATGTACAATATAACCCACTTGGCATTCCTAGATTTCTCCCAGTTCACATCTCTTTTCTCTTTTCTTTCCCCTTTTCTATTTTCCCTCTGTTTTCCCAACTCTTCTGGATTCCAATTCATCATGCTGAGTGATAGATAGCTACATAGAATGCAGAGATTCTCGAACTGAAGAGAAGTACCCAATAATTCAAGAAAATGTGCCTAGGGGTAGCTGGGCAAGGCAATACTAATGGAATACACTCCCACATACTCATCTTTCATATGTATAGTTTCCTAAATTAGATGTGTCCAAATGAACAGAAAGCAGATCTAGAATCTTCTCCCATCCATTCACAATCAACTTGTTCTGTTTCAATCATCAAGGTCTGACCTCTTTTCCCCAAAAGGCACTGTTACATCATCAGGCTCCAGAAAACAAGAAAATTAAAAATCCAAGGAGTAAATCTGTCAAAAGCAGTTGATACCCTGACCTCCTAGTCCACATAAGAGGTCAACATGGACCACAGGGCCTCCAGAGGTTCCACCAGCACCACAGGGAAATTTGAGCTCATGCTTCTTACCTTGGTGTCTGGAATTTTGGTACATTATAATCCAATTGGCAGAAAGAGTACATATGCTGGGAGCTTGTTTTTGCTAAAATGAAGGGCTACACACACTGGGTACAGAGACTGAATCAATATCTAAAGTTGGAATAGTCAACTGCCCAATACTGCCAAGTCTTTTTAAGGAGACATTGACAATAGAAAAGATGCCTCCAGAGAATTCCCATTAATGTAAATTCTCTGGCTTTAAAATGGAAAGATAAGTTTTAGCAGAAATAATACAACATTAATAATTCTCTCTGAGAACAAAGAGAAGACTTTGCCCCAGAGAGAATATAACGCAGCCATATGTACATGTAGTGGGGTCTGCAGGCATCCCACCAATGAGAATGATGGGATAATGTGATACAGGCTTCTCTCACTTTTTAAATAAGTAAAATGGGAAAATTAATTCATCCAATTACCTATAAGAGTATAGAGAATAAAGGTGCTGTGGATCAGACATATCCCTGAAAGCCATCCTCGAACAGGATATTGAAAACATGTATCTTAGAATGTAAGAGTTTGGCCAGAGGTACGGTACAAAGGACAAAACATTCCAAATACCCAAAATTTTAAAGTGTGGTTCTCAGCTATCTTGAGAAAACTTTGACCAAAAAGTGGTTAAGCAGACATTAGTCCATCACCCACATCTGGAATATAAAATATTCAGGTATAAAAAGGAGGAAAGATTTTAGAAGGAATTGTCAGTATTGTAGGTATTTCCACCCCATTTTGACTCTGGGCATCCTTCACTCCTCCTCTACCTCATAATTAAACATTCTATTAAAATGGGAGGTACCAGCTGGGGAGATGCCACCTTTAGAACCAAAATTTGCTTTCTTAGCCTATGCTACACTGTGACCTTAGTATAAGTTGTTCACTTATTCAGTCTCTCCTCAAAGAATCCAGACCACCTTTCAACAGCTCCTGATGTTGGAGATTAATATAGGGCATAAATGCTCAGCAGGAGTCCCTTCAAACCTCCCACTTCTGGTTATCTTTTCTTCTGAAAGTGGCACCACAATCTGACCTGATGTGGTCATTTAATGCAAATATAAAACAGAGTTCAAATAAGAGTCCTGGCATATTATTCCACTTGCCATGGGTATGAGGATGTCAGTGCCATTCTTTGTAAAGGTATCTACTGTCTCCATGGCCAGTGGATACCAGCAAAGTAGGTATTATCCAAGCAACATCCATTTGTAAGTGAAAGCTGTATATCAAAGGAATTAGTAAACCAGGCATTAATGGTGTTGCACGAGTGACTGGCATGAGTGGAACTAGGGTCTGTACCAGCTTGTTGGATTGCAGTTGTATTGAAGGCAGGGTGCTGCTCAACTCAAATGACTTTTGAGTAATCTTATGTAATAGGCTGAGCAGGATCCCCATGTGAGGTACAAAGTCCATCTAATATGATCAAGCTTTATCATATGCTCTTGGTTTTCTGGTATTCTTAAGGCCATCAGCTTTTCTTGAACAAACTCAAGGATTATACTCAGGGCATTAATTCACATGTTTCACCAGGACTATATCTGGGTTCTGTCTAGTGATTCTTGTCAGGGTTAATCTTCTAGTGCTGGTTATTCAGATACAGGACCATCTATCTAACACAGACAATATGCTGTCCTTAGTCCTTCCAATCAGAATAATGTCATCATTCAATGGTACCTGGACACCTCTGCTCAGAATTCAATCTTTCCTAGGTCTCGGCCTATCCACCAGTGAGGAATGACAGGAAAGTATAGGTCACAGTGGGGCAGCAAAGTGAACAAAGATTATAATCATAGCCCCATGAAGCCAATTATGCTCTCAACACAGGGATACAATGGGATCTGAAGAAAGTATTAGCATGTCCATTGCTGTGTGCCAGGCCATTCATTTAGCACAATGGATCCATGACCATTGTGATATCTGGAAGTAGAGGAACAAGGAGGACTACTGCCACATTGAGCTCATAGTATGACACAGTGAGACTTCAATTATCATATGGTTTTTTGATCAGTCAAGGGCCTTCCTTTCACATGCCCTTCCAACTTGGTATCTTATACTGCTTTAGCAATGCTTCTAGGCTGGGAAGGCTGGTGGGTTCCCAGTTGTATTAATGTTCACTATCACTATTCTATTATGGCATTTCCCCGTTGAGAATATCCCTTACAACAAAGAAAAGGATTGTACATAGTTAATAGACTCTTCCTACTATACACTCTGTAGTATCAGTTACAACTTGCCTGTGTATTGGTCCAGAGGAGCCTGCCCATAAACTCACATCAGTCCACAGTCCAATCTGAGAGGTATTTATACGTCCAAAGTAAATTTTGACCATGTCTATGGATCTATAGCAACCACAGTGACTTTTGCCCAAGTGCACATTAGAGCTAAAAAGGTTGACAACTTTGAGAGTCATCAAGTCCCCAATATACCTGACCAGAGTATAAAGCCTCCACTTCCAGGTAGAAAAGGAAAGGCTTCGACCACGCCTTAGACCTCTTGTGTTCTTGAAAGGACAAAGTTCTAGGTAGAACAATGGTGTTGAATGTGTTAGATACACATCAGTCCAAACAGATCTCAGCAAAGGGGTATAGGTCTTCTTAGTTCTCTTCCTGTCAGCAAAGTGATCCTGGCCAGAGTGGGTTGAATGTGGGATTGGTCAGCGAGCATGGGATGATCTCCACTCGTTACCATCCAGCACAACTGGCAGGGGCCCCTCATCTACTAGTCAAGGAGGAAGCCTCTATCATCTCATTGGGAGTTTGCCCAAATACATTTCCTACCATCACTTCTTTCTCACTAACTGTAGGGCTGGACTTCAGTACATTTCCATGTAACCAAATGCCCCTTTTTACCTAACATTTTATTAATAAGGTCTGTTATTGCCCCCTGGGTAATACTTCTAGTATTGTAACAGGAAGTATGGAACTTCCTGTTCCATACTTCACTAGTAAACCTGGGGGTCCATGCTTGTATTTTTCCAAATGAGTATGTTGACCTTAGCAGCCTCCAGGAGGAGGCAGAGTTTTAAATCCCATGGAGTCGATATGCCAATAGCAGGTCTGGCAAAGCCCCACATACTTTTTCCTCTTTTACTGTAAGACAAACGGGCCAAATTTGATAGCAGTGCTGTAGGAGCTACAAGTATTCTCTTGGGAACATAGAATATATTAGTTTGTGAACGACATTAGTTGTACTCACATTATTTCAAATATCATTAACTGATTGCTTGATACCTCATCAACATAAGGAAAAAGGTCAGAATTTAATAAAATTATAAAAATTAAATATTTCAAATATAATATAAAAAATAATAATAAATAAAACAAATATCATTAACTGGTAAATATGCCCTGAAGCTTGCTAAGGATCATACGTCTTCCTTGACAGTGGGCATCAAAGGCCATAGAGAATGAATGACACCTTCAACTTGCCAATTAACAGGACATCAACATACAGTGAAAGCAATGAACATCAGAGTAATTTTTCTGAGACCACATGAACATTCACAATATAAACATGTACCACATTTCAACACTAAATACACATTATTATACACTGTATACAATAAATTGGCTCCTGGTCCTTTAAATGACAAAATCACTTTTAATTCTTTATCTTTTAACCACAATTTCTACAGTTACATTCAGATACTTTTTTCAGAAACACAGACCACAGATATTTTTACACAGACATGACAACACAAGCTTCCAGGAGACCATCTACTCTCCTGGGGGCAGAAGCTTGGGAAATAAAGGGGGACACACACAATGAGAGCTACTGACACCAGTAAGCAAGGGTTTGTTTTACTAGATTAATTTGTATGAGTGCGATTGGGAAAGAGCATTAAAAGGTGAAGATTCAACACAAAGAATAAATGGGCCAATGACAGAGTAGCCCACAATGGAACAGATAATGGAGACAGACAGTTGGAGATGGATGGACTTACAGGGGCTCATGGAATCACATCACTTAAGTGGCTGTCTCTATGTGGATGCAACCTGCTCCATGAGCCAAATACTAGCTCCCATAATCTTGATATTTGAAGAATATCACAGAAAGACCTATGGGCCTGGCCAGTGAGGAGTACTAGAGAGAGGATTTCCAGGAGCGAATTCTCTCTCTCTCTCTCTCTGTCCCCCCTGCCCCCACCCCTTCTCCCTTTCTCCAAAAAGCAAATAAAAATCATTTTGAAATCTTCCTTTCTCCTATCCTTCCCTCCTACCTAACTTTGACTACATGTACAAATGTTAGATAATCAAAATTTGTCCATACTCAACTAGAGGCTATTTTCAAAGTTTAAATGGCCTAACACACAGGTCTAGGACAATCATTTATAACTCTCAATTGATAAGCCTTAGCTTACCATCCTTGCTTTGAACTCCTACATTTTTTACTGAATCTAACATTTGATTTCCATGATTAATAAGAAGGTGATAACCTCTTTAGACATGTGCTTACAAGATGGCTGTCATTGCCTCCAGCCATAGAAAAGATGCTAAAATGTTGGCCTGACATAAAATCATATTTTCAAAGTGTGGGACAAAAAGAATGTCCTTTTTTAATTTGGAAATGCATTGAGGATGAGAATAGAGAAAAGGATTACAGTAAAATAAATTTATCTGCTGTTTCTCCAAAATTGTTTCATGATCTTTGAAGAGGTCAGAAGGAGCCTAGAAAAGGACGGACTGACTGCATCTGAGTTGTTAGATGTTATGTACAGCTTGAGACAAAAACTCACTCATACAAGGGGAAAATGCTTCATTTTTTGGAAATAAGGCTGCTTTAGAACTAAAAAAAAAAAGATAAAGAAATTTCAAAGACTTTCAAAATTTACACTAACACCTGACCCCCTTTAGTGCTGTATGTTCCATGGTAGCAATGCAGGCACTCTGAAGCCTCTGTACAAAGATGTGTATAGAGTAATGCACGCAGGACTTAAGACCTAGGGTGAAAGACTTTATCAGCAAATTGTCTACCTAAAGTCTTGTTTGCCCCTTGGCTGGGAGGGACACCTGAGCATTGGGTTCCCATGGAGGAAGGCACTAAAACAACTCAAAGTGAAGAGGGTCCTTACACTATCAACAGGTGTAAGCTGTTGACTGCTGAAATAAAGTACTCTTCCAGACCTAAGACTGGTGTTTTCTTGCCACTTGAACAAAGACTATTTTATTGAGAAAACAACTTTTACCAGCACTCCAAAGAAACCAGTATTTCAGATATAATTTTCACTTTTCCAAAATTGGTTTTCCAATTTTAGAGATGTGAGCATATTATAAATAACCCAATCGCTGTGAAAGTACAAAATGTAACCTTTTGCTACCATCTAGTGGAACCACTAAACTTTACAATGAAACATTTTTTGCTTTAACATAGTCATTCTACTATTAATACTTCATTACCTTCACCCATCACCAGGAAATATCCCTAACAAAAACAACCAAAATAGGCCTGGTGCCTATTTTGACCAGAGTCTCATCCCTTTCGGTGCTCTACAATGGATACTACCTCCACATAGCTTTGAACTGAGCTTACAATAGACTCAAGTAACATAAAGTTTACGTAGCCATAAAAATAACTTGGATATTTAAAGTTATTAAAGGATGACAGAAAGAACAAAAGGAACTACAAGAAATCCAGCACTGCAATATGATGACCTTTCAGACTTCTCTGTTCTGAGGACATAAGGTCAGCTAACAGAGAAAGGGCAGCTCCAATACTTCTCTAGTCCACTACAAATTTGGTTAGAATACTAAGCTGCTGTATGATGAATAGTAAAGCTACCTGGGGAAGAAAAGACTAGTTATTGACCAACATTCATACTCCCCTTCTTTCACAGAATTAGAAGTTTACCTAAGCAAATAACCAGGCCCCTGCTACAGACCTTAGCTCCTCGCTCTTGCCCCTCCTCCCAAGGCTGTACATGGTGGTGAGCAATCCCTGAATGTGTAAAAGAAGACAACAGTCTAAGATGGCAAAGTAACAGGATAGCAACCCAATACCAGTCCTAGAGTTCCCCACCCATAATTTTACATGAGAGAGAACTGAACAAGTAGCTATTTTAGGGCAGGAAGCTGGAAGCATTAGGAGAGGTTTAAGAGAGGAAATATGGACGGAGA
Organism: Mirza zaza; assembly: GCA_008750895.1. NCBI lineage: Eukaryota > Metazoa > Chordata > Mammalia > Primates > Cheirogaleidae > Mirza > Mirza zaza. The sequence goes on along the minus strand of VSMD01027959.1, from coordinate 21,093 downwards.
CATCAGCTTCACACTAGTGAGATTTGGCAAAGGAGGGACCTGAGACAAGGAGTTTAAAGACAGATCCTTAGAGAATACCAAAACTTAGAGGATAGGAAGAGAAAGACTAGTCATAGAAAGATCAGAACAACAAGGATGAACAACAGGGAAGCATAAAAGCTATAGGAGGGCCGGGCGTGGTGGTTCACGCCTGTAATCCTAGCATTCTGGGAGGCCGAGGTGGGCGGATCTCGCAAGGTCAGAAGTTCGAAACCAGCCTGAGCCCAAGCAAGAGAGAGACTCTGTCTCTACTAAAAAATAGAAAGATATTAATTGGACAACTAAAAATATATAGAAAAAAAATTAGCTGGGCATGGTGGCTCATGCCTGTAGTCCCAGCTACTCGGGAGGCTGAGGCAGAAGGATTGCCTGAGCCCAGGAGTCTGAGGTTGCTGTGGGTTAGGCTGACGCCATGGCACTCTGGCTCGGGCAACAGAGTGATATTCTGTCTCAAAAAAATAAAATAAAATAAAAAAATAAAAGTCATAGGGGTAAAGGAATCATCAGTCTTATTGAAAACAAGGCCTGAGAAAAGATCTGTGGATCTGTATAACTATGGGATGTCAGTATGACCACTCCCTGCAGCTATTTGCCTTTTTACATCCTCCCATTACCTTACCCACACAGTATGCCCAGGTCGTCCTTATGTGGCTCACCAATTCCTTCCTTATATACCTTGTACCATCTTAGAACATCTGCCACCCTCCAGCATATTGGCTACACCAGGAAAACATTATTAGTTGTCACCTTGTATTCACCATCATTATCACAATGATCCATAATTCCCAAAGCCAACAAGCATGGCCTGCTGGCATAAGAAGTAATCAGGTTACACTTTGAATAAAAAGTGACAGGAAACACTCAATGCATGGAAGGAAAGGGAAGTGAGGCAACCAGCTCAGCCAGTATTGGCTGGGAGCTCAGAGAGGCTCTATAGTGTGGGGACTGACTGACAGACTCCTATAACCCTAGCCACAGGCTTTAGTTTGGGTTTTTGGCCCTTCCAAATTTCATGTTGAAATCTGATATCCAATGTTGGAGATGGGGCCTAGTGGGAGATATTTGGCTCATGAGGGCAGATCCCATATGAGTGGCTTGGAGCTGTCCTTATTGTAATGAGTGAGTTCTCGCCCTATTAGTTCCCATGAGAGCTGTTAAAAAGAACCTGGAACCTCTCTCTCTTCCTTGCTCTCTCACCATGTGATCTCTGTACACACCAGCTCCCCATTGCCTTCTGCCACGAGTGGAAGCAGCCTGAAGCCTTCACCAGAAGCAGATGCTGGTGCCACGCTTCTTGTGCAGCTTGCAGAACGGTGAGCCAAATAAACTTCCTTTCTTTATAAATTACCAGATTCAGGTGTTCCTTTACAGCAACGCTAAATGAACTGAGACACCGCAGGAGAGCCCTTGACCCTCACGGGCCCTAAAATTAGCACAGGGAGCTCCCTGGAGACTACGTAATGGCACTATTCCAGAGAGGGAGCTCATGCTGTGTCACACTTACTCCCCGAGTCTTAAGCAGCTGCAACACAGCACCATTTTGAGAACCCAACCCCTACCAGACCACATCCCGCTCTGGGGCTCAACAGCCCTTGCATCTACATATCCGTGGAGCCCCGCTGACATCCCCATGCATCTAGTCACAGGGCTGCAGTGGTGCCACACCAGTTGGACCCAGCAAAGCAGCAGGGTCCCAAGCACTCTAGCACACACGGTGCCCTGCACCCCAGGGAATGGGCAGTGTAGCACATTGGGGAGGCTGCCCCAAGACAGAGGGAGCCAAAGCATGTGCTCCTCAGAACCTTAAACCTGCCTGCCTGGGACTGCTACCACTGACAGCAACCCCAACCCCACCAGCAGCAGGGCCAGTGCACATTTGCATGTGCCCTGAGCCCAGGCTTGCCTGGCCTCACAACCACCACTACTGCTACTGCCAGGAGCCAAAGCATGTGCCAGTGGCAACAACACCCCCCACACACAGCAAAGCCACTACATGCTTGCACAAGCCCTAAGGACTGGCTTCCTCCACTGCTGCCACTGCTGCCACCACAGCCACCAGCACCAGGGACCAAAGCGCATGCTCCCCAGAGCCTAAGAGCTGCCTGCCTGCAACTGCTGCCATTGACAGCAATACCACCCCTCCTAGCAGCAGGGCCACAGTGCTTGCACATGCCCTGAAGATAGGCTCTCCCCACCCACTGCCACCACTGCTGCTGTCACCCAAGCACTCTGCTGGAGGGATCACCACACCTTGCCCATGACAGCCTACACTCATGTGCACCACTGGGGGGCCTGAGGACAGGCCTGCCCAATCTGGCACCACCTACCCCAGTGCCCAAACAAGCCACCCAGGTGCCTAGGAATCACCTTGCCTCATTCACCATTGCTGAAATCTGTGCACTCCTCCTGCCTGAGAGCAGGCCTACCCAGCCTACTGCTACCATCACCACTAGTACACACTTGTACATGCCAACTGGAGGCCTGGGGACTGGCCCACACAGCCTGTCCCAGCAGCTGCTACCATAAGAGTGTGCCATGTGAGAGCCCAAGGGTAGTCCTATGGACATAGTCCACGCCTATGGACATTTCCACACCATGTATGCTGCCCAGGGACTGAAGGACCATTCAGTGCATTCACTCATGCAGTCCACTGCTGCCACTGCCAAAACTTGAGTAAGCCACCTAAAGGCCCAAGTATCAGCCCACCTGGTCCTGCTAACATCAATGCCCACATATACCACCCAGGGCCCCCAAAACAGGCATGCTCAGGCTGCCATTGCTACCACTGGGACCTGAGGACTGACCCACCTGGTGTCCCCATCCCCAGCAAAACCTCACCACAGCCACTACTAACAACTACATCTTAAGCCACTAAGGAAATCACAGACACCACTGACACTGTTTACAGCCAAAGAAATTACACAGAGACTACACTACTGCACACATCCAGAATCAAAGCTAAAATGCCTTACCCAACCAACCCTGTAGATACACACATCTTCAGGAAAAAAGTCTTCCCCCTGTGAAAACCAATCCAAAAAAATTGAAGGAAGTGGCTGTTACACCATCAGATGCACAGATATCAATGTAAGGACACAAGAAACATGAAAAAGAAAGGAAATATGATATCTCCAAAGGAATACAATAATTTTCCAGCAACAGATTCCAAAAGAAAGGAAAGAAAGAAAGAAAGAAAGAAAGAAAGAAAGAAAGAAAGAAAGAAAGAAAGAAAGAAAGAAAGAAAGAAAGAAAGAAAGAAGTGGCTGGGAACATGTGGGCAGATAACTTCTGAGACAGGAATCAATGATGCCACACTTGACACCTATGATGCTTAAATGAGAGCATCCCATTTCAGCCTGCAGGGTCTCACCTGTATATTTCCCATAGAACATAGTGGACTTAGCAGCCTCTGAGAGGAAGGACTTAAAATCCCATAGAGTCAATATGTCAAAAGCTCTGGAGCAACAAGCACCCAGTACTTGTGAAAGTTCAACAGCTCCGACTAGGGGCCTATATACCATTTGAGTGGACAGACCACTCAAGGTACATCCACTACCTAGCACACAAACTTGAGCTCAGGCTTCCTGGACTGGAGTGGAGCCTGTGGAGTCTGGAGGACTGACATGTTGCTATACAAATAGCAGAACGAATATAAACATGAGAAACTAGTGTTCACCAAAATGAAGCATTACCCACGTTGGTCAGTCATGCTGACTAGATGTGTGAAACTACAGTGAAATCAAATTTTTAAGGAGTCCTTAAATTTACAACATAGGCATCCTGAGAGTACCCACAATACTAAACATTCAGGCTTAAAAGTGTATGGATAACATCATACTGGAGACAGGCCAATATGAAAATTCTAAGAACTAGGTGGATTTGGGTCCAGAAAAACCTGACAGTCACATATGTGGGGTATTTGTGTACACCCTGACAACACCTACAAATGAGATAAAGGGACACTAGATTGCCTTCACCAGAACTTCCCAGTATTTTTCCCTGTCCCCTTTGTTCTCCCTTTCTCTGCCATATTCCTCTTTATCATTACTTTTCCCTAATTCTGTCCTATTCTTGTTTATTATGCAAAGGAATATCTATAAAGAATGCAGTGGCTCTCTGACTCAGATCAGAGGCCCAGTACTACAAGACTTTCTTAGAATCCTGGGCTTCAACTAGGCTCCTTCCTCCCTTTTCATAATCAACTTCTCCCATTTATAAATTATAAACATGTTAGAATGAAAAATACTTGTGATTATGTGCAACCTTGTGTTATACAACCATTTCTTTAGTATGATACCAACAGCATAAGCAACCAAAGAAAAAATAACAGAATTGGAAATCTTCAAAATTAAAATCTTTTTGTTTCAAAGGACAGTATCAAAAGTGAAAACAATCCACAAAATGAGAAAGTATACATTATGCCCAAATCATTTATCTGATAAGGTTGTAGTATCCAAAATAAACAAAGAACTCTTAAAACTCTACAATCAAGACAACACAATTTAAAAATAGGCAAACATATGAATAGACATTTCTCCCAGGAAGATATACAAATGGCCAAAATGCACATGAAAAGAGGCTCACCATCATTAGTCAATAGACAAATGCAAATCAAAATCACAATGAGATACCATGTCACTCAGGGTTACTAGAATGAAAAACAAGAACAGTAACAAGAGTTGGCAAGGATTTGGAGAAATGGAAACCCTTATACATTGCTGGGGTTCAATGGTGCAGTTGTGGAAAACACTTTGGCAGGTCCTCAAAAAGTCAAACACAGACTTAATCATATGGCCCAGCAATTCCAGTCTAGGCATACACCAAAAATAATTGAAAACATATGCTCACACAGAAACTTATCCTCAAATATTCATAGCAGCATTATTCATAATAGACAAAAAAGGAAACAATCCAAATGTCCATCAGCTGATCAATGCACAAAATATGTTATACCTTGATAATAGAATATTATTCACCCATAAAAAGGAATGAATTATTGACATGTGTTACAACATGGATAAACCCTGAAACATTATGTTGTATGAAAGAAGCTATTCTCAAAAGACCATATATTATATGATTCCATTTATAGGAAATATCCACAATAGGCAACTCCATAGAGTCAGACAATAGATTAGTGGTTGTCAGGTAATAGAGAATAGGGGATACTGAGAGTGACTGCTAAAAGGTGTGGGGTATCATCTTGGGGTGATCAAAACATTCTGGAATGAAAGAGTGGTAATTATTAAATAACAGTAGAAATACTAAACTCAACTGTACACTTTAAAATAGCAAAGTTTATGTATATGAATTCTACTTCAAAAACCTGCAAAATTAAGTAATAAAAACATTTATCAAACTTACGGTTTGTGCAAGTCACGAATTCAGAAACAGCTGACTAGGAGGTTCTGGCCCAGCATCTCATGAGGCTGTAGTTAAGATGTTATCCGGGGCTGCAGTCATCGGAATCCACTGGAACTGGAAGATCTGCTTCCAAAGTGATTTTTTCCCACATGGGCCTCTCCAGAAGACGCTGGAATGTCTTTTAAGACTTGGTGGATGACTTTTCCTAAAATAAGAATGATTTCTCCACTATCTCAAGCAAATAACAAAAGCTTTCAGAAAGCCGGACTATTTGAGAGGCCATGGCCGGAAATTATAACACATAATGACTTCTCAGCTAAGCACAACCTATACTTCTAGTAATTTTTACATAGCCCTTTAAATATGAAAGAAAAGAAGCTCCTTGATAAAACCCACTAGTCTAAAAACCCCTGCTTGAAAGGTAGGAGAGAAGTTCACACAGGAGTTGATCCTCCAAGAACAAGGAGGCAAGTAACTCAGAGAAAGCTTCAGCAGGCACACATGTGGCAGGGTCTGCAGGTACCCTAACAACTCACAGAAGAATGGGACTAAGGGATACTGGCTTTCCCTCCTCTCTATGGCTCCTCACTCCATAGTTTTCACTCCTAACCCTGTTTTTCCTCCATTTTTTCTTGACTTTCTCCTGTTTTCTTGGTTCTCCCTTCTCCATCTTTCCCTTCTTCCCCGTTTCATAAAATATATACACCTGCAAATGACCTCGGTCTTAATAAGGATCTCCTACCTCCCCTTAATGATCAGGTTCTCATTAATATTCTCAGTAGTTATCTATTGGGAATATAGTATTGCCAGACATTTTAATTGCTGAGAATATTTCTATGAGCAAAACAGACAAGGTCCCTTTCATCGTTGAGTTTATAGCCTAATGGACATTTATCACATAATCACAGAAATGCATAATTACTAACTTTGATAAACACTACAAAGGAGGCCCGGCACGGTGGCTCAGGCCTGTAATCCTAGCACTCTGGAAGGCCGAGGCGGGAGGATCGCTCAAGGTCAGGAGTTCGAAACCAGCCTGAGCCAGAGCCAGAGCAAGAGCGAGACCCCGTCTCTACTATAAATAGAAAGAAATTAGTTGGCCAATTAAAAATATATAGAAAAAATTAGCGGGGCATGGTGGCGCATGTCTGTAGTCCCAGCTACTTGGGAGGCTGAGGCAGAAGGATTGCTTGAGCCCAGGAGTTTGAGGTTGCTGTGAGCTAGGCTGATGCCACAGCACTCTAGCCTGGGCAACAAAGTGAGACTCTGTCTCAAAAAAATAAAATACTACAAAGGAAAAAGAAATGCAAAAAATGATGAGGTTCTCACATTTTACAAAACAAACACAAAATTCTATCCATCTCAAACCTGAAGACTGCATTGCAAAAAGAGTAGACCACTGGAGTAACAAGGAGTCTGGAGTCTGAACATCTGAGCTCAAAGCCAAGCTCTGCCAATTTCTAGCTTGGTACCCTTTCCTAGGTTCAAATTTCCTCCTCTCTTAAATTAAGAGGGTGACTCATGTTATACAATCCCTGGATTCATCCAGATCCTGGGGTTTACTTTATCTCTGACGATGTCAAGACTTCTATCTTACTGTTTTCTAGACCACTAGGATGCTCATCCCCTTTCCTTAAACCACTGCAGCCTCAAAATCCTGCTCACAAGTGACTCTCCTGCCTCAGCCTCCTGAATAGCTAGGACTACAAGCATATGCTATCATGACTGGCTAATTTTTATTTGTTTTGCAGAGATGGGGTTTCAGTATGTTGCCCAAGGTGGTCTTGAACTCCTGGCCTCAAGCAATCCTCCCTCACTGGCCTCCCAAAGTGCTAGGATTACAGTTATAAGCTACCTTGCCTGGCCAATTTTTTAAAGTGTTTTTTTATGTTTTCTTCAGATTTAAGATTTTATAAGACTTTTTAAAAAGATTACTGTAGAAAAACACATGTCCCTGGCTTGTGAGAAATGTCTGAGAGAGTCTTCTGGTCATTAGGCGCTCTCTCTTACTCATTCTAACAAATGTAAATTAAAGTGAAAATCATGTTGAAATTTGCCCTTCTTCCATCCTTTCCCACTACTGAATCCTGCCTACATGTACAAATGATAAAGCAGCAAAACTTTTCCATATTGGTCTAAGGGCTACTTTAAATGTTCATACAGTCTAAGACAACCATTCATGACTCTGCTTTATGAGCCTATCCTGAGCACACTAGCCCACCTTTAATCTTTTGAACTACTACTTTTTAAACTGACTCTGATATTTTCTAATATGAATAAGAAGAGTAACAATGTTTTTTACCAGGAACTGTACTAAGGCTTTACTTTTTAGGTCTAAAACAGCAATAAATATTTATTAAACTCACAGTTTGTATGGGTCACAAATTCAGAAATAGCGGATCTGAGAGGTTCTGGCCCAGGGTGTCTTGTGAGGCTATAGCCAAGATATCAGCTAGGGCTGCAACATCAGAATTGACTGGAGCTGGACGATCTACTTCTAAGGAGGTACTGTCACAAGCCTGGCAAGGTAGTGCTGGTAGTTTGTGGGAGGCGTCAGTTTCTTCGCACATGGATCTCTCCAGAGGCTGTCTGAATGCTCACACAACTTGGTGGATGAATTCTCCTAAAATGAGAAAGGGATAAATGTTGCTTCCCCATTACCTCAAGCAAATGTCAAAAAGCTTCAGAAAGCTTGACTTATATCTCCTGAAGGTTAAGGATCACAGGGACTAGTGTCTGACTCACAAAAGAAAAGTGTAGAGGCTGGGCCTGGAGAAGCTCCTTGCAGAAAGGACAATAAAATAGCAGCCTTGAATGTAAACTGAACTCCCAGCAAATGCAGAAAAATCTGTTTCCAGGGAATAAATGTGGATCACATAAAAGAGAGTGGCCTGAGATGGTTTTAAAAGGAAAAGTAACTAAGCATGCCACCCAGAGGGGTGGAAGGATTCCAACACAAAGGTGGGCCACAAAAGGCCTAGGGAGTAAAAATAGTCTAAGTGACCAGAGGAAAGACACAGGCTATGGCATGGGCCTACCACTCTGAGGTCTCCCAAGGAACCTGCAAATATCCCCATGACAATGTCAGATGGGGATTTCCTCCATATCACCAAGCCCCAAAACAATATTGCAACTTTGCCAACCATACAATTGTATGCCCTTCTCCCACAGTCCCCACACTTTCTGGGCCCCCATTATAGGTCAGAAACTGTGTATAATCAAGTCAATTTACATATAGTCACTTTTATGACCACTGACTGATATTTGTGAGCATCACTGGAATTTTAGCTTGATAATAGCAGGAACATGTCTGTTTTGTTACTGCTGCCTCCCAAAGACAGTGGCACATAGTAAGTGCTCAGAAAGTGTTCCTGGTCCCTACCTCAGACCATACACAAAAATGAACTCAAATGGATCAAATACATAAATATAAAAGCTATAACTACAAAACTCTTAGCAGGAAACATAGGAGTATATCTTTATGACCTTGAATTAAGCAATGGCTTCTTAAACATGACATCGAAAGTGAAAGCAACCAAAAATATAACTTGAACTTCATCAAAATTAAACCTTTTTGCATCAAAGGACACTAACAAGTAAGTGAAAAGACAACCCACAGAATGGAAGAAAATATGTACAAATCCTACATCTGATTAAGGATTTAGTATCCAGAATATATAAACACTTTTACAACTCAACAAAAAGAAAAACAACCCAATTATTAAATGCCCAAAAGATTTAAGTAGATATTTCTCTGAAGATGATATATAAATGGCCAAAGAGCACATAAAAAGATGCTCAACATTAGTCATTTGGAAAATGCAAATCAAAACCACCAGGAGATAGAACCTCACATCCATTAGGATGACTATAAGCAAAAAACTGGGCAATAAAAACTGTTGAAGAGGATGTAGAGAAATTAGAACCTTAATATATTGCTGGTATGAATGAAAAATGGTACGGTCTTCTAAAAGTTAAACATAGAGTTACCATACAGACCACAATTCCAGTATAGGTATATAAATCCAACAGAACTGAAAACATATGTTCACACAAAAACTTATACATGGATGTTCACAGCATCATTATTCTCAAAGTATAAATAACTCAAATATCCATTAATTTATGAATGGATAACTGAAACTAGTATATCCAACAATGGAATATTAAGTCATAAAAATGGAGTACCAATACATACAACATGGATGAACTTTGAAAGCATTAAGCTTAAGTGAAAGAAGCCAGATACAAAAGGACAAATATTATATGATCCTACTCATATAAAGTACCTAAAGTATTCAAATTCATAGAAACAGAAAGTAGAATGTTGGTTTTCAGGGCCTGGCAGGGAGGGAGTAATGAAAAATTAGTGTTTAATGGGAAGATAAAACAATTCTGGAGGATGGTGATGATGAGTGTACAACAATGTGAGCATACTTAATGCCACTAAATTACACACTTAAAAATGGTTAAAATGGTAAATATTATCTTATATATATTTTACTACAATAAAAAAGCAAGGAATCACCAATATGTGATATAACATGGATGAACCTCGAAAATATTATGCTTAAAAGAAGCCAGACACAAAAGGCCACATACTGTATTATTTTATTTAGATGAAATATCCAGGCTAAGCAAGTCTATAGAGAGAGAAAGTAGATTAGTTGTTGCCAGTGGATGAGGGAAAGAGGATAATTGGGAGTGATTAATAGGTATAGGGTTTTGGGGGGGGTGATAGAAATGTTCTGGAATCAGGTAGTGGTGAGCATAAAGCACAACAATGTGACTGTACTAGCAACCACTGAATTATACACTTTAAAATGAAAAAAAATCATGTTTTGTGAATTTTTTCTCAATAAAAAAAACTGGACAAAAAGTCTTCCCCCAGAATGAGTAATCCAGGTGCAAGATAGACAGAAGCTATCCTTTTCATGACCTAGCCTCAGAAGTAATAAAGCATTACTTTTGCCATATTCATTAGAAATGAGTCCCTAGGTCTGGCCCACATTCAAAATTAGGCTTTACATGTATTCTATCATTCCAGTTTCACAACGCAGGGAAACTATTATTGTCTTTCATCTGCAGATTATGAAACTGAGGCTCAGAGAGGTTAAATACTTTTCTCAAGGCCATAAGGCCAATAGGTGGCAAAGCTCAGATTTGAACCTATAAACAGCTGTCCCTACAATCTGTGCTTTTAAACCACCATCGGTGGTTCTTAACCAGACATGCCCATTTATAAAAATAAAGACAACTGGAGCCCCTCAAGGACCTGTTAAATCATCATGTCTGGGGCTATGGTCCCTGCACTTGAATGTTTTAAAGCTCCCCAAGTGTTTCTGAGGTACATCCTGGGTTCAGAACCACCCCTCAGTGTCTGATGATTTTTTATTATTAATATGGGCAACTGATACCAGCTGGATGTTAAGTGCCTCGAGGGCAAGGCCCCCACCTCAAGCCTCCTTGTTGATGTCACTATGACAGCACAATGTCTGCACAAATACCATTGGATGAAAGGATTCAGAGCAACTACCACCCAGAATGTCAGCTGCCAAAGAGTTCCAGTGGAGCTGAGGATGAACAGGAGGTACCTGAGAGCTGGCCAACCTGGTCAGTCTCTCCAGTGGGCAGGAGGTTTACTGGGGCCCATTTGGTGGGCAGTCCCTGCTGCTAGCTAGACCATCTCACCTTAGCCCAGAGCAAAGAGACATAACACTGTCTCTAAGCTTACGTTCCCAGGTCCAAACTTAGAGGCACAGCTCAGGGCCTGAAATTCACTCAGGCTTGTGGCTGTTTGTCTAACAGTCACCATGGATCACCGAAGCCGACCACGGAGCATAGGCCTGAACCGAATCCCTGGAACTCAGTCCCGAGCCCCCCGGGCTCCACTCCCCTTTCATGTAGAACAGGAGGCCAGGGAAGGAGAAGAATGGGAGCGAGAGCTACCTCGTCCCAGGCCTCCTATCTATGTGCCCCCAGAAAGTGAAGAGCTGTCGGACAATGTAATGGGTAAGTACATACTCTATCTACCTCCCTTGGCAGGAGGGGGATGGCTTCACCTTTTTCATCCCTTGCCCACAGGAAGCAGAAAGCAGAGCATACAATGGACAGAACTAAAGTGAGGGATGAGTTTAGAAAGGGGAAATTTTTCTATCTGCCACAAAGGGTTGTCACAAGAAGCAAGTATATAATGTGAAAGCAACTTGAAACTGAGACAGGCTGTTTGGAATAGTAGGTGTTGTTTAGAAATCAGGTGCTTGCAACATCAAACGCCTACTGTGTGCCAGATACTTTGGGAAACAAAGAGGACTTAGAAATTGATGTCAGCCCAAGGGAGCTGATGGTCAAACAAAGGAAAACAGACTGTTAGAATGGCTTCTGCAGGATTCAGAAAAGATATCAAGAGCTCACAGGAAGACAGAGGGGACCCTGGGGGCATATAGGCTGCTGATGGCTCCTGTCTTTCTGTTGTGTGCTGTGTCTTCACCTCCCATCCTAGCAAATGGGTGGCTGATGGGGTATTTGTCAGAATATGGAACAACAATGTGCTGAGAGGGTTTTCTGGGAACTTTTCAAGTCTTGATTTTAAAAAGGAAAACACACACCTTGAGACAGGCTTAAGTCACCAAACTGCCTGTTCGCCCTGTAGATCCTTCCCTGCTGGAAGATAAGAAACAGTCTAGAGATACTGCTTTTCAGGTTAGACCTTCTCCAAGTTTTTCGAGGTCCTGAAAAAGGTTACCCCTAGAAAGGAAAGTCATGGCACTGTTCACACAGGTCACTGCAAGGAAAATAATAAAACCGTCTGTTAGAGGGATCAAATGCAAGCCAGTCGAGGCAAAAAGGTTAGTTTTCACTTTGGGAAGGAGGAGTGCTTTGTAGTAGGATGAAACGGTCTAACGGCGCTAAGGGCTGAAGGCCGGTTACCTCCATAGCTTTGTGGCAGAGCTACATGTGGAAGGATGAGAGGCTCTAAAACAGTGCTGAGGGCAGGAGGCCAGTCACTGGTGAGGATTTGTGGAAAAGGTGGGCATGGAAGGATAAGCAGGGTCTAAAACAGTACTGACGGTGGGAGACCAAGAGGGCAACTACAGGTGACACCACAAAAGGGTCTCCGTAAAGATGGCGGACGCCTGAAAGCCTGGCCTGCCCCCAGTGCGCAGGCGCAAACACCAGGTGGCCGATGGGAAGGGGGCGGTGCCCACGGTGGGGGTGGAGGAGCAGGGAGAGGGCTTTAAGTGGGTGAGGAGGAAGGGGGAGAGGTTATGTGGGTGGGTAATGGGGCAATTGTCAGAAAATGGAACAACACTGTGCTGGGAGAAAAGGTTTTCTGGGAACTTTTCAAGTCTTGATTTTAAAAAAAAATAGACATCTTTGAGACACGATCATAAGTCACCAAAAACTGCCTGTTTACCCTTGTCTGTTGGAGTTTTCCCAGGACTTAAAAGGGCTGCAACTAGAAAGGGGAGCCATGGCACTGTTCACACAAATCACTTCAAGGGAAAAAAAAAATGAGTAAATGACTATTAGATCTCAAAACTTATCCCTCCTATCTGAAACTTTGTACCCTTTGACCAATAACTCCCCATTCCCCCCCTTCCCCCCCACCTCCCAGCCTCTGGTAACCAGCCACGTAACTATAGCCAATAATAATGTATTGTATATTTCAAAATAACTAGGACAGTAAATTTGAAATGTCTCACCATAAAAATGATAAACTAGGTGATGGATATGTTAATTAGCATGATTTAATCATTCCACATTGGCTACATATATCAAAAGATCACATTGCACCCAATAAATATATACAATTATGTGTCAATTTAAAATTTTAAAATTTTAAGTGACTTTTTTAAAAGTCTATTAGAAGTATAAAATGCAAGCCGTTCACAGGCGTATAGGTAAGTTTCAGCTTTTGAGTGGATGGTGTGCCATGGTGAGGCTTTGTGGATGAGACGGGCGTGGAAGGATGTCTAAAACAGTGCAAAGGGCGGCACCCTGCGAGCCCTTGAGACCTCTGCAGAGTTGGGCGATACTCTGGCCCTGGCCCGCCCCGGGGCGCAGGCGCAAAAGCTGGCTGGGGGCGAGGAGGTGGGGCTGGTGCCCACGTGGCGGGGCGGGGCGCTGAGCGGGGCGGGGGGGCGCGGGGCGGGGCGGGGCGCGGAGCGGGTCGGGGCGGGGCGCGGAGCGGGGCGCGGCGCAGGTGGGGGGTGGGGAGCGGGGCGCGGAGCGGGGGGCGGGGCGCGGAGCGGGGGGCGGGGCAGGTCTCGCGAGGCCGCGCCCCGGCTCGCGCGGGCGTCGTGCACGCGGTTGTAGCTGCCTGGCGGCGGGAGAAGCCGCGCTCACACTGAGGGAAGCGTTTTTGCACTCGTGTGGTCATGGAGGCGCCCCCGTTGCTGCTAGCTGCGACGATGCCGGTCCCTGGCCAGGTCCGAAAGTTCCTGCTGCTGCCGCTGCTGCTGTTCCTGCTGCCGGCTGGGCCTCTGCGGGGCTTGGAGGCAGAAGAGAGGCCCCGGACCCGCGAAGAGGAGTGCCACTTCTACGCGGGTGGACAAGTGTACCCGGGGGAAGCATCCCGGGTTTCGGTTGCAGACCATTCCCTGCACCTAAGCAAAGCCAAGAGTAGGTGGTGCCCCGCCAAGGGTGGGGTGGGGGTGGAGAGAGCCCGGAGACACGTGTACACTGGTTACACCCATGGGCCGGGGCTTGGGCGGCACCCCTAGGGCTGCCTCCGGGCTCTGGGCTGGCGTGGTTCTCTCCAAGAGGGGGAGGGGATAGAATAAAGGGAAATTCTAGCTGTGAAGAAAGGGATGGTTTCCACTAATCAGATTTTGGAGGAGGTAGTGGTTACTCTAAAAGCCACAGATGTAAGAAAGAATGGCCCTAGTCTCGGGCTTGCGGGCATCGAGGATGTTGTGCAAACTAAAACACTTCCTGAAACATCACAAAGTGCCTGCAGCACGTCCCGTCTCTTTTCAAGTACTATTTCAGGGAGGAATACATTGATAGGTTGAATAACGATTCACAGAAAGTTTGATTAAATAGAAAAGTCGCTAAACAAAATGCTTGGGGGAGGGGGGGTCAAACGTTTCACTTTTCTTTTTTTTTGTTGTTGCATCTTATAAAGAAGATTATAATTAAAAGCCACTTTCCCGAAAACCTGTATAGTTAAAGGGTACTCTTTATGTTTCTCAGAAGTGAAGAACCTGTAACAGGGTGTACTTTGTAGAGAAACAGGGAAGAAACGAGGTTGGAAGTAATGCATTTGGGTTGATGATAAACCTCGTGGCAAATTTATGTCCTGCCAATTTGGTTTTTGATTATTTGCATTTCTCTCCAGTGTCCAAAGCTAATAGCCACTTTCAGGAATGACACGTCAGACTAAGTAGATACTGAGAAAGTTGTGGCCTGCTGCATCTGGATGTTAAAATTAGCCAAAAAGAAGTGACCAGCTGTAGATAAAAGCTGTCCCTGGCTAGCTTTGCAGTAACCTGCTTTTCCTACAGATTGACAGTCTGTAGGTGTGTATTTGGCTTTTGTAGTTAAATTTTACAGCATGTTCCTTGCCAGTATTCCATAAAAAAGTAATGCTTCACAGTTATGAATCTACAGAGTTAAATGGAATGCTGTTATGACTTAGGATGGGGTGGGAGTAATAAATGAAAAACACTGTTTTGCCTCCCAAAACATTTCCAATTCTTTCCTGCTGAAAGGTAGCGACTTTTGGATTTTTTATTTTTTGGAAAACCAGTCTTTCACTTTTAAAATTAGTATTTCCGGCCGGGCGCTGTGGCTCACGCCTGTAATCCTAGCTCTCTGGGAGGCCGAGGTGGGCGGATCATTTGAGCTCAGGAGTTCGAAACCAGCCTGAGCAAGAGTGAGACCCCATCTCTACTATAAATAGAAAGAAATTAATTGGCCAACTAATATATATAGAAAAAATTAGCCGGGCATGGTGGCGCATGCCTGTAGTCCCAGCTACTCGGGAGGCTGAGGCAGGAGGATTGCTTGAGCCCAGGAGTTTGAGGTTGCTGTGAGCTAGGCTGACGCCACAGCACTCACTCTAGCCTGAGCAATAAAGTGAGACTCTGTCTCAAAAAAAAAAAAAATTAGTATTTCCAAGTCCAGTTGGTTTTACTTGCTTGGGAAGACATTTTGAAATATGTCAGCCAGTTAAGTGTTTACTGACATTACACATATTTCCCTTAGGAAATACAGGCACTTCGAAGCTGCTTATGGAAGCAGAAAATAGTAGTAATAATACCTTTCCCTTTACCAGCAAAACTTTTCAAATTTTAGTTACTTGCTACATTTCTCTGTCACATGTAGGCATATCTAGAATTAAAGATACAAGAACTTCTATTCATAAAATTGAATATTATGGAGCCATTAAGACCATATTTTCAAATAATTTTTAGTTACATGAAAAACTGTTCATGCTTTGTTTCCTTTAAAGAGAAAAAAAAAAAAAGGGGGAGTGCAACTTGATCCAAATTTGTGTGTTTAAAAAAGACTACTAAGACAGACATCAAAAAGTTAACAGTAGTTCCCAGAAAAATGGATGGCTAAGAAACAAAAAGAAAAATGTTAACAGTAGTTAAATTGATAGGTATTATAAAGACAGGGGATTTAAACATTCTTTTTTATACTTATTTGCATTTACCAGAATCTTTTTTTTTTTTTTTTTTTGAGACAGAGTCGCACTCTGTTGCCCAGGCTAGAGTACCATGGCGTCAGCCTAGTTCACAGCAACCTCGATCTCCTTGGCTCAGGAGATCCTCCTGCCTCAGCCACCCAAGTAGCTGGGACTACAGGCATGCGCCACCATGCCCAGCTAATTTTTTCTGTTTTTTAGTGGAGACGGGGGTCTCGCTCTTGCTCAGACTATACCAGAATCTTTATATGTTTATTATATAATTTATATTCAGGACAATTTTTTTTTATTTCATCATATTATGGAGGTACAAATATTGTTAGGGTTACAAATATTGGCCCTGCCCCAATCAAATTAAAAAGTTTCTGCACAGCCAAGGAAACCATCAGTAGAGCAAATAGACAACCCACAGAGTGGGAGAAAATATTTGCTCTCTACACCTCTGATAAAGATCTAATAACAAGAATCTATCTAGAACTTAAAAGAATTAACAAGAAAAATTTTTGTTTCTTAATAGATGCATGGGGTTGCTTTGGGGATTCCATTTATAGGTCTTAGCAAAGTAACTGCAGTTCTTAAGAGCCAAACATTACCAAAATCAATGTTTAGATATAGTTTTCCCAATACACTAACATCATTAAGGAGTATCATTATAATTATTATAACCTCTCACTTGAGTAGCATTTTAAGAAATGTGTATAAAGCATATATAATTCAGTATCCTTCTGCTGTGTGTTTCTCCCTCCTGGCCTTTGCCTAATCAGATCAAGATTATTATATGAGGTAGGCTAAGATAAGTAATCACATGTTATACATTAACTTCACAGAGAAATTCATATTCAGTTTGTCTCTATTTTCAGAGTGACCATAAATGCTGGCTGGCTGTTATACAAAAGTATAAGCCTTGCTTTCTAGAAACCTTAGTCAAACTTGAAAGCAAGTATTAACCTCAATGTATGTAATGGTTCTGAAAGTATAAGTGCTGTCTGAATGTGTTAACAGAGCGTGAAGGTACATTATTATCAAAGTGTATTGGCTAGAATTACAGTGCACCTTTACAAGAGAGCAGCATGAACTGTTCAATTTCCATCAGGTAACTTGAAACCTGTTCAAGGGAGTCTCTTCTTTCAATGCTCTCTAGGGAAATTATCCCATGCTCTGGGATTCAGTTCTCATCTGATGTGTTTGCAAATTTCCACCTCCTTGAGTGTAGCCTCATCTACAGCAGGTCTTCCATGTGTGTATGAGAAGCTGGACAAACTAAATTAGTACGTCTGGAAGACTGCCATTAGAGAAAGAAAAATCTAATTATTTGAAATGTAGGACATTGATAACTTGTAGGGGCTATAGTGAAGTATCCAGTAGAGTTTAGTGCAATAGTAGAATGTAAGGGGTCTGTGAGCATGAATAGAAAAAAAAGGTCAGCTGGGTGTGGTGGCTCACACCTGTAATCCTAGCACTTTGGGAGGCCAAGACAGAGAGATCCACTTGAGGCCAACCAAAGCAACATAGCGAGACACCCTGCCCTCCCCAATCTCCCCCCCCCCCCCCACAAAACAAACAAAAACCAGAAAAACTAGCCAGGCATGGTGGTACACTCCTGTAGTCCCAGCTACTCAGAACCCTTGAGCCTAGGAGTTTGAGGTTGCAGTGAGCTATAATGATGCCACTGCACTCTAGCCTGGGCAGCAGCGTGAGAGCCTGTCTCCAAAAAAAAAGTATATTTTCACTCATGCCCAACTGAAATTTAGCATTGCCTCCTATTATGAATGTCAGCAAGAAACCACACTAGCTTCAGCAGTACTTGCTTATAGCTGTCACCAATAGAATCCCAGAAATTTTCATGCTACATTCTGGTTATTTGCAGGTATCTAAAAACATCGTTTACACTCATCGTGATCTTAGGTAGTTAGATCACTGCTAGATCTTACAGTTTTAAAGTGTTAATAAAAGAGCACATGCATTACTATATCACCAATCTGTTTTTTATTTTTTTTATTGTTTTTGGAGACAGAGTCTCACTCTTGCCCCAGCTAGAGTGCTGTGGCATCAGCATAGCTCACAGCAACCTCAAACTCCTGGGCTCAAGCAATCCCACTGCCTCAGCCTCCCAAGTAGCTGGGACTACAGGCATGCGCCACCATGCCCGGCTAATTCTTCTATATATATATTTTTTAGTTGTCCAGCTAATTTCTTTCTATTTTTAGTAGAGATGGGGTCTCACTCTTGCTCAGGCTGGTCTCGAACTCCTGAGCTCAAATGATCCGCCCGCCTCGGCCTCCCAGAGTGCTAGGATTACAGGCATGAGCCACCGCGCCCGGCCACCAATCTGTTTTTTAATACTTTGATAATTGAATTTAAATATAATTTGTTTCCTTTGTAATTCTATGTATTACTTTCTATGTATTACTTTAGAGTTCAATAACACTATTCTAAGAAGTCTGTAAGCTTCACCAGACTGCCAAAAAGATCCAAAGGTTTAGAAGCCCTAAGTTTTACTGATTTTCTAAAGATGTCCTCTGCCATTCCACCAACTTTCTCGGTATTATAGAACATCATGTCTTTTTCTTTCTTAGTTTCCAAGTCAGCACCTTATTGGGAAGGAACAGCTGTGATAAATGGTGAATTTAAGGAGCTCAAGTTAACTGATTATCGTGGGAAATACTTGGTGTTTTTCTTCTATCCACTTGATTTGTAAGTAATACATGTAAATAGCAGCTGATAAAACCCAGTCTTTATCAATCATTATTCAAGAATATGAAATAGTTAAAAATTACTTTATTCAGCCCTTGGCTCTTAAAAAGGCAACATCTATATATTTCAGTCATAACACAATGACCTCAATACATTATACTTATATATATACATGACTATGTTATAATGGAATAGTTAGAGGAAAGCTACAATATGTTCATTAAACTATACCTACTAAGGCAAGAAAATGGACTGATAATATTTTAGAAAGCATTTAATAGCAACACTTATGCCATAATTGCCATAATTCTGTTTAACATATCTGTTAACTAGAAAATTAATAATCTCTTTTATCTAGTGATACCATTTAACTATAGTTTTGCCATTTTTATTTTTACTGCATCTGTTGCTTTCCTGGGATTTGAACATTTTCTGGAAAATATTATATACTGCTTAAGGAATAATACCTATTAATATGTTACAGTTATTGAGGGTTTCTTTAACTCTGCAACAGTGAGCATCTTTGTAGATGGTCAGAAAGTTGAGTCAGTAAATATTCTTACAGCTTTATTCACACTGACAATTTAATTTTATTTTGCAAAACACTATTTTGAGTGTTTTTCAAATCCCATGAAAGTGAAAAGAGACCAAAAAAGAGTTACTCCAACATTTGCCTTTTTTATATTTAAATTTATTTTTTGGTTGCAAAAAGTAAGTAGAAGATATTTCTATCTTTGCCACTGTGCCTTTTTCCATTAGAACTAATCTAAAACTATGTAGATAAAATTTAAACATGCAGGGAGGGTATACTTAAGCTCATTCCTATAGATTGTTTCTAGGCCTGGGGTTGGTAAACTTTTTCTTGTAAAGAGCCAGATAGTAAATATTTTAGTCTTGTGATCATCTCTGTGTAGCTACTGAACTTTACCATTGTAGCACAAAGCAGCTTCAGACAACCATAAATCAAATGCATGTTGCTCTGTTCTATTGAAACTTTATCTACATAAAAAAATAGGCTGGATTTGGCCTATCAACCAAAGTTTACCAACCCCTGCTCTAAGCCAAATGGGAAGAATTCCCAAAAATTAGTACTTTGAGACTAAAACAAGTTATGAATCTGCATAATATGTAGTCTTTTAAATTAGTAATAACCTACTTCTTTCTAATCAACTTGTACTATGGCTTGATTAACTAAAAAGTATAACTTAATTTCTAATAGAAACCAGAAGTAAAAATCTTAATAGATATAAAAAATGATAAGCCTTCCAAATTCATGTTATAAAACCAGAAAGTTAACAATGTGTGTTAAATGTATATAACAAATGCTAACTCTGAATTTTGAAATTAGTCTAACACAGAAAAATATGCTCTGTGTTTCTCTAGTATTATTTAAAACTCCATAATGAATAAGACATACCTAATTGGAGCATGAGATTAGCAATGGTCTTCTAGGACAAGGAGCTAAGATAGCTTCTTCCTGTTTTTATGTAATGCTGGTCTGGGCCTGGCTAGAGAAGGAAGAATTCTGGGGCATTTGCCACAGTCTATAAGGAGGAAAGTTACAAACGTAACCCTTCAGTTTTCTACCAGAACTTTTTCTCTGTCTTCATTAAGAAGTTGTGCAAATGTTTCTCTAGGTAGTATTTCTTGGATAATACGAAGGAAGGCAGAGACTGACCATTCCTACTCTTTAGAAAATATTAAAAATACATATTGTAGCCCAGGTTTCCTGGGACATATTCCTAGATTAGAACTGTCTGCTTGTACATGGCCATCATGTTCTTGAACAACTGAAACATTTTAGAATCCTGTATTGGGCTCTGGTAGGAACTTGTCCCCTAAATCTATGTTTTTCGAACTTTTTTGACCATGGCTCACAGTAGAAAATATATTTTTCATTGCCACCCAATACACATGCACACATATATAGACTATCATTCTTCAGTCTATATGTACCAACAAAGCCATGCTCCTTAAAATACTGAAAAACACTTCCATACCAGGTGGTAAATAGCCACTTCCACACCTTCTTTCCCAAGTTACCCCTTCTTTTTTTTTTTTTTTTTTTTTTTTTTGAGACAGAGTCTCACTTTATTGCCCAGGCTAGAGTGAGTGCCGTGGCGTCAGCCTAGCTCACAGCAACCTCAAACTCCTGGGCTCAAGCAATCCTGCTGCCTCAGCCTCCCAAGTAGCTGGGACTACAGGCATGTGCCACCATACCCGGCTAATTTTTTCTATATATATTAGTTGGCTAATTAATTTCTTTCTATTTATAGTAGAGATGGGGTCTCGCTTTTGCTCAGGCTGGTCTCGAACTCCTGAGCTCAAATGATCCGCCC